>VZTU01010302.1:154783-202647 GCA_013400835.1 Zapornia atra
AACTCCAAAACACAGCATTCCATCCGCTGCTAGAAAACAAACTAACTCCATCCTAGCTGAAACCAGGACATAATCACAATATCATTGACTTGTAACAATCAACTTTGGTTTTTATTCTTACTAAAGTCAGTGTTTTCTTCTAAGCTATTTATGCATTCTTCTGCACTTCTGTGTACTGTGCAAAAGCATTTCTAACCATTCACATTTTTTAAAACATATATATATATGTCAGTTCTTAAGACAGTTTTTCAAGATGAAGCAACTGCAAGCTGTCAGAAAAGAGAACATTGTTCGAATACCAAAAATATGTATTTTCTTGTTCTTGAGGTTGCAGTTCTCTTAAATGGCATTGGGGTGGGGGCAGGGAGAACACCACACCAACTGAAAATTTATTCTTTTTTTTTTTCAGCCTATGAAATTGTATTTTCAGCCTGTTTGTATCTCTGTTATAATTAGGCATTCAATTCTGTCAACAGGCTTGAGCAATTTTCTTAAGAAATTCACTGTCCTTCTGATTTAGAAGGATCTCCCTGCCAGTGTTCACCACGCAGCCTGATGGTGTCCTGTGTTTCTCTCTAGCTCTGAAACAGAAGAGCTGTCTGCAGACCATGTCACCATAGAGGCTGCCTCATTCGCTCCTCCCTCGCGCTCAAGAGGATGGTTGCAGGCTGATAGAAAATATACTCCTTTAAGAACAAGAGTTGCCACCAAGAAGAAACAAAACCAGAATAACTAGAAATTTAAGGCACAGTTTTCAGAAATGTGAAGCCCTTCAGCCCAGCTGGAGACAGTGGGAGCTCTGGGTGAAAGTACAATCTGTATTGGAATGAAACAAAGAAGCAGGGACAACCGTAATGTCATTACATCAACTAGCGATAGATCCTAATTCATCCTCACAATACCAACTGGAAGGGGGTCTCTTCTCCAGCCTTGGCCCCACTTCAAACAGATTTTTTCATTACTTTTCTCCTTCTCCACTTGCAAGAGAATGATTAACATAATCCTCTGTGTTCTGACAGAACCCTCTCTGAGGGGGATGGAAAGCCCGATGGTTTCTCTGCTCCCTTGCTCTCTCTTCCCAGGTAGCCTTTTAAAGCACAGAGTTCCATTTTGGTTTCTCTCAGCTCTATGCTGTTTCCAGGATTTAAGGGAATACAAACTGAACTGCAGGGTAGGTGTCAGAGCAGTCAGCCAGCGCTTAGCTAAAAGGAGCAGACCTTGTTCTGGGAAAAGCCACATGAATCATATTTAACTTTTTCTTCAATTGAGTTTACTGAGACTGGATTTGGTGGCTTTATAATCAAATGCTAAATCATGCCTCATAACCTTTTCCCAAATTCTATATTTCGTGCCCTTTCTGAGGTGTGAATACCAACCAGGGGTACTGTGTTGTAAGAAGAAAATTGTCAGTACTGTGAAGGTGCAAAATGGCTTTCTCGTGCAATTTCCTGCAATTCATCATCCCTGAAGAAAGCATTAGCAATGTTTGCTGGAATCACCATGGCTTTTTTGAAAACTGCTAGCTGAGACGTTGTTTTAGCAGTATCTGCTGTGGAGAACAATCATGAATGCAGAGAAACACTGGGGCAGTGGGAGGCCAGAAGGCAGGGATTTCAGGTCCTTCAGAGAGAGATTTAGAGAGAGTGTACCAGACTGTATCAGAGTAATTGCAGATGCGGTTCATGGGTTCTCCAAATTCCATATCCTTAGCTTTTTCTCATTTTTCCTTTTCTCACACATCCATAGGGTGGGAAGTAAGTTGTGCTTCACTGTGATTCCAACACTCCACAGTGATGAGAGAAGTTTTTTTTCCCACCTATTTCCATCACAGGGTCCTGCAGGAGCACTCATTAAGTCTGTGGGCTCCATCGAGCATATGAGTGGGGAACCGATTTCCTCAACAAAATACCTGCTATCTTAAACACAGAGATGTTGAAGGTGGGGAGAAATAACTGAATCATAGAATCATAGAATGGTCTGGGTTGGAAGGGACCCCAAGCATCATAGAGCTCCAACCCCCCTGCCACAGGCAGGGCCACCAACCTCCAGGTCTGGATCTACACAAGGTTGCCCAGGGCCCCATCCAACCTGGCCTTGAACACCTCCAGGGACGGGGCATCTACTACTTTTCTGGGCAGCCTGTTCCAGCACCTCACCACTCTTTCTGTAAAAAACTTCCCTCTAATATCTAATCTAAACCTTCCCTCCTTTAGCTTTAGTCCTTTCCCCCTAGTCCTGCCATTATCTACCCTTGTAAAAAGTTGAATCCCCTCCTGCTTATAAGCTCCCTTCAGGTCCTGGAAGGCTGCAATGAGGTCTCCCCGCAGCCTTCTCTTCTCCAGGCTGAACAAGCCCAGCTCCCTCAGCCTCTCTTCGTAGGGACGGTGCTCCAGCCCTCTAATCATCTTCATGGCCCTCCTCTGAACCCTCTCCAACAGTTCCACAACTTTCTTGTATTGGGGGCCCCAGATCTGGACACAGTACTCCAGACGGGGCCTCACGAGGGCAGAGTAGAGAGGGACAATCACCTCCCTGTCCCTGCTGGCCACCCCTCTTCTAATGGAGCCCAGGATCCCATTGGCCTTGCGAGCTGCAAGAGCACACTGCTGGCTGAAGAAATACATTTGTCTTCATAAAGAGATGTTTTATTTTGCTTTGCTTCCCAGATATCTCAGAAGAGGAAAAGGATGTGCTCCCCTCAAAAGGCATGTAGTAATCTGAAGACAGACAGAAGCAGTTTATGATTTTACTCTGGAAGTACACTGTGTTCCAGAGAGATGTGTGTTTCTCTTCAGGGTTTGGAGAACAAGATCACTAGAAAGATACTTGTTTCAAAATTGCAGCACTTGTCTCTCATGCCTCAGAGAGTTAAAAGATCTCCATTGCTTTCAGAAAACTGAAAATGTACTTGAGGTCTGATGTTAACATGTAGCCTCTGTACTGCCCTGATACAGCTACTGAGAAGCTGAATTCTACCACAGCATCCAGTTCATCTGGGCTCTTTACTGCTACTGATTCACAAGGTGCCGTGAATTTTGTGGTTTATTTTTTTCCTCTTTGTTGTTATTAAGCTGCATTGCAGGATTTCCATTTATCTTGATGGGTCTGCCATAATGTGTATAGGCTTCCTTATTAAACTGTTCTGCACAAAAAGCAGCCATAGAACAATTTATTTCAGATGAGAGAGATCTGCAAAGTGAAAAAAACCAACCCCACAAGTAAGATTGGTATCTTTGAGAGAATGTGTATTTCCCCATTGCAATTTACAGCATCACAAAATGGAATTATCCCTCAGAGGTGGATTTCCCTCATATCTGGGAAATGTGAGGGTAGAGTGCAAGGAAAAAAAGAGCTTTCTTTATCTTCCAAAAAACCTTGCAAGGAGCTGGGCCACAATGGAGTTCTGATGCAGAAAAGCAGGAGAGATCTGTAAAGAGAGAACACATTTGTTGCATTTGAGTTATGTGATTTAAAATCATAAAAAAGAAAAACTTGATGACAGCTCAAAATTTGCATATTTCATGAAGCTTCAGATAATGATTTTAATAAATTAACAGCTAGAATTGAGCACATGCCATAGCTCCTTATAGCTTCTTAATGACAATTATGTCCAGTGCAGAATATCAGCTTTTTACAGATAAAGCTCAAAATCTCAGGAAAATAAGGAGTCCATTCTGACATTAAAATTACCAACTATGTCACATATTGCATTCTCTAGTCTGAAATTTTGCTGTACCCAATCTGACATGAAAGAATGGTTTTTAAATTGTACTTAAAAAAAAGTTAATTATATTATTAATTGCCAGTAGAAATACCTTAGACATGTCATATGTCTATAATAATGGGTTTCTTACTGTTCTAAACTTCTCTTAAAAATAAATTTCTGGATCTAATTCACAAAAGGAGCCTAACATAAACTTCATAGAAGATATTCTCTTTTGTCACTGTAAAAGAAGAATTGGATCTGGGTATTCATAAAGGACTGGTTACTGTTTCTTTTATTAAACTACAAGAAACCGTGAGTATGGGGAGAATGAGGAAACAGCACACTGTTCTACTGCTCAAGAAGTCTTTTCTAAAGATGGGGTAGAGAATGAACACCCCAACATTTGAAAAAGTGCTTTCTTCTGTGCAAAGCTCCCTGGTTTTCTTCTTTGTTCATTTATGGGGGGGGAAGATTTAAAAAAAAAAAAAGAGTTAATACTCTAATTGAAAACAGTTGCATTCTTGGCCAGGCTGGGAGGGGAAGGAAAAGAAAGCAAAGGTTGGAAAAGGAGGTTCCCCCATTCTGCCTCTCTGCTATTGCCCCAGCTGTCCTGCTTCTGCCTGTGTCATTTTGTGTTTTCAGCATGCTTTCCTCTTGTCTCCCCTTGCTTTTTCACAGCACAGTTGAACACTGAAAACCATTTAATTTATAATTCTACCAGTTCTTGTTTTTTCACACCCTCCTCTTTGCCACAGAGAAAATAATTTTTAAATGATTGTTTATAATAAGAAATATACATCTATTTTAACTATTTCATAAAACCCCAAGCCAACTGAAAAAAACCTCAGTGGGGGGCTTGGAGATGTACTAATTCTGTGCCACAGCTGAAGTTGTCTGATCCCTCTGCTCCTATCTTTGTAAAATTTGCCATTGATTCTTGCTCTGTATGTCTAACATAGAAGCACTTGGACTTTCTTGATGATGATTGCACTGCAAGACCTAAGGAATCTCTAAAATGAAAGGGATGCATATAATTGTCCACTGCTATGGCCAGATATGTGCAATGTGTTTCCTCTGCAGCATGGGTTGCAGCCGAGCTCACAGCCTGCTTTTCCTCTCAGTAGGGCATTAAATTAATCTCTAGCCTCTGCAGTGCTGCCCAGCTTTGTAAAGTCTGCAGGAACTTCACAGCTTTGAGACCTCTTACCTGCCTGTCACATTTGGGTGGAACTGGCCACCATGTTCACAGAACTACTGTGGTGGGATAGACAGGCAGAGGCTCTAATAGTAACCTTATTTTCCTTGGAAAGAATGACAAAAACTGGGGGGAAACAGGATCAGTGCACTCCACCCTCCCTTCTCAAAATGGCCAAATTTTCATTGTACACATGGAAAACTTTCTTTTTAAAACTAATTTATCAGATTCTGAAGAATTTACAGGATGTCATATTTTTAAAGTAAAATGAAACCTGTATTGAAGCCAGAAACATATTTTCAGCTAGTTTTCTATGATTAAACTGTCCCATAAAATGTGGCCCAGAACTTAATTTCATAATTTATATCACATATTACTAAGCTTGTGGTTCTGAATCTTTGCTGCACTTCTGTGGGAGCAGTGCCAAGCAGCCCAGTGCTGTCTTCCATGTTGGTCACCTCATTACTTCAGCAGAAAAAGAATTAGCATAAGAATCCTCAGAAGAAATTAACACAGATAAAAGAGCAATGTATCATGCAGTTTTAAAGCAGAAAATAAAATTGCCATGGTCTTTCTGACCATGGTCTTTCTGACCATGTCACAAGACATCCACACATCCCTGGGTTACACATGTATCTAAGACCATTCATGCTTTTAATCACTGAATTTTGAGAGTCCGTCGTGCTTTCTGTGCAGATAACCACATTGCTACTTGTGATTGTGTCACTTCCTAGGGCTTGTTTGTGCTGGCTGCCTCACTCCAGCATTCACAAGGCACAAGACAGCCTAAAATGCCTGTTTTCTCCAGAACAATGCAGAAAGACCAATAGGAGTCCCAGCATAGGAGGAGTGCATCCGGAGAAGTGTAGCCAGCAGGTCAAAGGAGGTGATCCTCCCCCTCTACTCTGCCCTGGTCAGACCCCACCTGGAGTATTGTGTCCAGTTCTGGGCTCCTTGGTTTAAAAAGGACAGGGATCTCCTGGAGAGAGTCCAAAGAAGGGCTACGAAGATGATTAGGGGCCTGGCGCATCTCCCCTATGAGGATAGGCTGAGTAAGTTGGGACTCTTTAGCCTTGAGAAGAGAAGGCTAAGGGGGGACCTAATTAAAGTCTATAATTACCTTAAGCAGGGGATGCAGGGGGAATCAGCCAGCCCCTTTTCAGTGGTCTGTGGGGACAGGACAAGGGGCAATGGCTGTAAACTGGAGCACAGGAAGTTCCGCACCAACATGCGGAAGAACTTTTTCCCAGTGAGGGTGACAGAGCCCTGGGACAGGCTGCCCAGGGAGGTGGTGGAGTCTCCTTCTCTGGAGATATTCAGGTCTCGCCTGGACGCCTGTCTGTGCAATGTGAGCTGGGGAGCTGCTTTGGCAGGGGGGTTGGACCCGATGATCTCTTGAGGTCCCTTCCAACCCCTACGATTCTGTGATTCTGTGATAGGCTGTTTTGTGTTGCGATATGCTGAGAGACAGGGATTTCTGTGGCACACATTGCTTTTCCCTGTGGGGAGTGAATACTTCTCAAGTGCTATCGGTGGACGTGGATGTGATGGAGAAGTGTCACTGAATGCCAGGGGCTTTTTCTTTCACTTAGTCTTTTTATGGCCTAAGACCTGATGGCCTTTTCCTGCTTCGGGCTTAGATTAAGGTTTGGCTTGTGCTAGTTAACAGAAAGCTATACCTCTATGCGCGTTACCTTGTCATTGTGACAGCGTGCACATTTTAACAGTCTCATGTTCTGTCTCCCTAGGCACTCCCCTTTCCATTCTGCCCTGTGTATTTCACTCAGCTGGCATTTAGAAATAGGTTCTTCTAAAAATTTGCTTTCATCAAGGAGAGTTTCCTGTTTGTGCACGTTATCTTTGTTTCCACTTCTGCTACTCTTTTTCCTGGTTTTATTTCATTTTCAGACACAAAGGCACTCTTGCAACTTTGGTTTGAGAGCACATTCTTTTAAGACCCTGCACAAACAAGATAGGGAAAAGCCTTTTTAAAATGTTGTTTGAAATAGATGTCTTTGCTTGCATATCCCAAAATTGCTGGAAACAATCATAAAAATGGATATATCCAAGCCTGGTTAGTAATAAACTCAAGAGAGTGAGGAAGAAAAGGCTGAACTGCATTCTGATGGCTGCTACTGGCAATAAACCTGACAGTTAGGACCTGACTTTCACTTCCAACCTTTTTCTAAGCATTCTGCCCTCCTTGGCACAAGCGTGGCTTTCACTGTGATCACATAAACCATGTCAGAAGTGACACTCTATACTGCATCTCACTGGCAGATTTGATGTATACACAAAACTGCCAGGGTAAATCTGATCTTGAAGAGACTAGTGGGAAGTCCAAGCTTGTATTTTCAGTAAAAATTTGACATTCTGATGACAATAGAAAGCAACTGGGTCCTTGCCATCACCACTCCTGAATATGGTAAGTTCTACAATTTACTGTAACTCAGTGATGTTCTGTGTATTTCTGAATTAATTTCAGATCCCATTGTCAGTATTTTAATGAGGTAAATAACTAAATGTGCTTTGTTCTTGCAATGCCACCTTTTCACAGAGTGCATACATGGATCAAGTTAATTTCTTTTGCACTTTAGCTTGTCTGACCCAGTTGCCTTCAAGGATGTGATACTCTCCTTATGATCATCTGCAGCAGCCCTTGAAAGACCACTTCCTTTGGCAGTCCCTTTGTCTCCTGTGTGCATAAGAATATTAACTTCTTCTTAATTAGGCAAGCAAAGTCTCTTGTGAAATAGTTTCTTCCCAAGAGACTATACTTGGTCTCTCTTATCAAATCACTTCTAGGTAATAATATCCATGGAATATATTGTGGTAATATTCCATTTCAGTTTCTTCTTCTGGTCTCTGATTCTTTCCTTCAAAACCCAGTTTTTACAGATACATGTAGATGATGGGTTTATACTTAACTTACCTCCTTTGAAGCTGACCCTTTGAAGAAATCAACGAGCAATGGAAATCATAAGGTGAGAAAACAGGTTTCATTTCAACCTCATTGCAGTGGAGGATGGAACCCAGTGATTTTAAACACTACTTTTCCCTCACTTTGGTGGAGAAAAAGTCTGGACCATTATTTCCACCAACAGAAACAGAGCTTCTGCTTTCAGGGCTGTTGCCAGCTTAACTTACAGTGCTAATGATTTTTCCTGTCTTCCAAAATTGATGGCACCTGGCTGCCTTATGGCAGCTGGTCTAATTTTGACAAGAAGTAAATTACCTGAGCAAAGCTACTTCTTTGCTTTCTCTATGGCCGTGATACACCCCCTCATGAGAGTTTAAAGTCAGAAGACAAGGGGGTTTGTGATCCTGCCTGCATTTTAAAAAAATAAATCCCAGAATAGTCCTCTTTTGATGGCTTAATCTGAGAATACAAAGTTTTATTGACATCAACCCAGGGGAAACGTCACAGCAAACATCACATTTTTTAACATCCTTTCTCCACTCCCAATGTCTTTCCTTTAAATAAGCTGCCAAAACCTCTCTAATTTTAACTAACAATGTGGTATCATCTTAGTTTAAATGAAGACCATATTTCCTGAAGAAGCTACAAAAGAAACTTCCCCTGTGCTCAGTGGATCTCAGCTCTCCCTCCTTACACTGTTTTCCCATCAAGACATCATCTCTTGTTCACAGTGTACATAATTCTGGAAAACTTCTGGAAAATATTATCGTGCCAGTCCTGTCCCTTTGCCCCCTTTTTAAACGCTAGCATTTTTACTTCATAACATGTTTCACACAATTTAATCTGTTATATCTGTCCACATAATGATTTAACCACTGCATCCTCTCCAGATTTCCTAAGAGCCCATCTGGACACCATGTATTACGTTTGTACAGGGACCAGACAATCCACCCTCTGGTCTTACAGAATCACTAGGTTGGAAAAGACCTTTGGATCATTGAGTCCAACTGTACCTGTCCTCTACTAAACCGTATCCCTGAGCACCTCATCTACCCATCTTTTAAATACATCCAGGGATGGGGAAAACCACCTCCCTGGGTAGCCTGTTCCAGTGCCCAATAACCCTTCTGGTGAAGAACTTTTTCCTAATGTCTAATCTGAACCTGCCCTGGCACAGCTGGAGACCATTTCCCCCTGTCCCTTGGGTGAAGGGACCAACCTCCATCTCTCTAAAACCTCCTTTCAGGTAGTTGTAGGCAGTGATAAGGTCTCCCCTCAGCCTCCTCTTCCCCAGCCTAATCAAGCCCAGTTGTTACATCTTCTTTGGCATTCCAAACCTGGCTATCACCTACCAAATGCCATCATGTGGGATCCCCGTCCCAGTCCTGCCTCTGTTGGGTTGGGTTGCCTTTTTGCTGCCCTGACCCATCTAACTTCTGTTGTTCTGACTTAACTTTGCTCTTAAGGATGGAGACAATATCAGCTCCTTGTCCTTGCAGTTAAAGTGCCCTTTATACCTTGGATCACAGGTTGCTTTACCTGAACAATGGGAATTTTCTGACTCACACTTTGCATATAACCTAACAAGGCTGCTTTCCTTGATGAGCTGCTAGTGCTTCTATTTAATTCAGGATGATTAATTGGCTGTCACTGTGTTTTATATCTTTCTGCAAAATTCCTAAACCAGTTTTTAACTTCAGGCTTTGGGGGGTTGGGATTAGTTTAGCCAGCTGCTTGAAATGTGTAGATGTGTTTGGAACTGGGAGTGAAACACGGGGTCCTGGGCCCCAGATGTTTTGGGTGAAATTGTCCACAATATCTGCTGTTTCTGTAGAATCATAGAATCGTAGGGGTTGGAAGGGACCTCAAGAGATCATCGGGTCCAACCCCCCTGCCAAAGCAGGCTCCCTAGGACATATCACTCAGATAGGTGTCCAGACGGGTCTTGAATATCTCCAGAGAAGGAGACTCCACCACCTCCCTGGGCAGCCTGTCCCAGGGCTCTGTCACCCTCACTGGGAAAAAGTTCTTCCGCATGTTGGTGCGGAACTTCCTGTGCTCCAGTTTACAGCCATTGCCCCTTGTCCTGTCCCCACAGACCACTGAAAAGGGGCTGGCTGATTCCCCCTGCATCCCCTGCTTAAGGTAATTATAGACTTTAATTAGGTCCCCCCTTAGTCTTCTCTTCTCAAGGCTGAAGAGTCCCAACTTACTCAGCCTGTCCTCATAGGGGAGATGTTCCAGGCCCCTAATCATCTTCGTAGTCCTTCTTTACTCTCTCCAGGAGGTCCCTGTCCTTTTTAAACCAAGGAGCCCAGAACTGGACACAATACTCCAGGTGGGGCCTGACCAGGGCAGAGTAGAGGGGGAGGATCACCTCCTTTGACCTGCTGGCTACACTCCTCCAGATGCACCCCAGGATCCCATTGGCTCTCTTAGCCACCATGGCACACTGATGGCTCATGGCCAACCTGTCATCTACCAGGACCCCCAGGTCCTTCTCCACTAAGCTCTTCTCCAGCAGGTCATCCCCCAGCCTGTACTGATACAAATGGTTGTTCCTTCCCAGGTGCAAGACTTTACACTTGCTTTTGTTGAACTTCAACCGGTTTCTCCCTGCCCAGCTCTCCAGCCTGTTCAGGTCTCGCTGGATGGCAGCGCAGTGTTCCTGCGTGAGTGACTGACCATGGGACTGAATCAGTGTTGCTACTGTGAGAATACCAATTACAATTAAACACAGATCTGGAATTATGTGGGCAAATCAGCTCTTGCACTTCAGTCACAAGACTTCCCTGTTACAGGGAACGTAGTGAGTTAGTAGGTGGAAAACCTATGTTACTAACAGAGTAGTATTCTTTAAGGATAGAAGTTTTGCTAAATATCATTGAGCAA
The DNA here is from genome assembly GCA_013400835.1 of Zapornia atra. Lineage (NCBI taxonomy): Eukaryota > Metazoa > Chordata > Aves > Gruiformes > Rallidae > Zapornia > Zapornia atra. Next base: position 165,497 of record VZTU01010302.1, read on the forward strand.
CACCATTTTGTTTTCCATCTTTGATTACCTTGTGGGAAAGCTGAGTATCACAACAATTTCATGTTGTTTTGTTCACACTGTGACGTGGCTTAAGCAAAGCTGAACATGCTAAATCCCACTAGCTAAATCCTGCTTTTGTCTAAACCAGTACCTGGATTTCACCAGCTCCTGACAACTTCCACTGCAGCTCATCTGTGAAAGGCAGAGCTCAGCAGCAGCAGCTGTGTAGGGAGACCAGTCTTCACGTGCCTTGCCTGTCATCCCACCGTTTGTTAATTTTTTCTCTGAAAGCTTGAAACTTTTCCTTCTATTTACTGTTTCATGGCCTCTCTGCATCCTTCTTTGCCACTGCTGTGAATTTCCCAGTAGCTGCTGGCCTTGCTTTACCTCTGTTAATGAGGGCTTCTTTTAAATTTATGCTTTGTCTGCTTCTGTCATCTTTTGCATCCAGGCTGCTTAGGGAAATGCAGATTAATGATTTGCTTTCTTCTGACTCTGTTTTCCTCCCAGCCTTTTGCAGTTCTCTGCCATCATCACCTGACTCTCTGTTCCCTATTCTGAAAGTGCACCAAAATTTTGTTTTTCTGATAAACCAAAGAAATACCCTGACATTAACAACATTCAATTCAAAGGAGTTGAACACAGGGTGCTGCAACACAGGGAGAAACTGTATGAACCAAAATGACACACAACAGTGTCCTGGTTTTGGCCAGGCCAGAGTCAGCCTCCCCAAGCAGCCAGCACAGGTGAGCTGAGTTAGCCCAGGCTATTTCCACACCACCGGACATCATTTCCCCATAAAAGGGGCTGGCTGGGGAGTGGCAGGGGCTTGGTGCATCCAGGACAGTCTGAGTGTGGCTGGTGCACTGGATTGGTTGGTCAGTTCTTGTGTCACCCAGCACTCTGTAATTGTTGGATCAATAAGGTACTCTGTGTTATCACTGGGTGTCAGTGTAATTGGCTGTTATTGTTCTGTGTTCATGGTGATTTTGTCAGTAAACTGTCCTTATCCCAACCCACAGAGGCTCTGTCTGTTTCCCCTCTGGGAGTGAGCGAGTGGTGTGTGATGCTCAGCCACTGATTGGGGCTGAACCACCACAAGCAGCATCGACAGTATAGAAGGACTTGCTTGCTTCAGCATGCAGGAAGCAAACCTGTCTCAACCTGGCAGGGTGATGAATGCCCCAGGTCTCTTCCCGCTGTGCTTTGTCCAAACTGTTTTATATTAGGTACAGAAATCAATGAGCTTTGTTTACCTGGAGCTTGGTGGCAGCTTGTTAGGTGCCACACACCTTGGAAAACATGGACTGGCAGTGCTGAGCCCAGAGAAGAGCAACAAAAGTGATGTAAGGAAGGGCTGCATAATTTGAACTCACTTAGCCTAAAAGAGATAGGAAGCAATAAGAGTGGGCACGATAACTGTCCTCTCAGAGGTATCTTGAAAAAGAAAAGTCAAGTGCAAACAAGAAGAAATCTGCATAATTTACAGCAAAAGATATAAATCAGATATGAAAGGGAAGTGGCAAAGGTTATTGAGTAAATCAGTGCTTGCTGGGGAGACTTTCCTTTTCTGGTGGGTTCATAAGAACATACTGTACAAATGTCTATCAGGGACACTGTAGGTATATTCATCCTGCTTCCAGCAAATGGACACACTGGATGAACTCTTTTTTCTTTTACAATCCCAGATCTTCCTTTATTTTCATAGGCTGCCTTATTTTCTGACTGTCCTGCTTTTCCCAGTAAATTAGTAAGCCGTTAATGCTATTCCAGTTCTTTCTTGGAGGATACTGTAACTGCAGCCATTGAAAACACCGACATGGATTCAGGCAAGTAAATGAGCTGTGCTCCTTGAAAGCTCCTTTGCTGGGAACTGTGCAAGTGCTCTAAGCTGATAAACAAAGCTCTGTGCAGTGAATAATGTTGCTGTTTAAGAAGCGATTGTCTCACCAGAAAGTTGTCTTTTCCTTAACCCTCAGAAGCGAAGTGCTGCAGACTTCACCCTTTGCAGCTTTCTGCTGTGCCGCAGCACAGCGTGGCTGTCTTTTCCCCTGATCTGATGGCATTGGTTTTTTTGAGCCTGAATAAGCCAGCTTTCATTTTAAATGTTCAGGACTACAAGTAAACCTAGGCAAGGGAAAAGAAGACCTCACTGTCTTCCTGATGTAGAACACAGCAACATTTTTCCATGTGATGAGTACTTGGTGCATTATATCTTGAGTCTGTGGATCAAAATGCTATTAAACATGCAAGAAAAGTGCCTCCTTTTATTAAGTCTTGTGATTCATGACCCTGTGCACTTGGTTTCAGGTATTCCAGCGTGTCCTGTGACTCCAACTGACATGGTGATTTCCTTGGACATCCACACAGAAATTACTCCTCAGATATTTGAAAGAATGAGAGAAATTATAACTGTAATAATGGTCAACATCACCAAAATCAGAGACAATGACTTCTCTGAAGGAGCCAGAGTCTTTGTCTCCTACACCTCAGCTGTGTGCAACCTTGTCTGCTTCACAGAGTCCTGGAACAAGGATAAACACCTCAGAGGTTGTAATATCTGAACTACCAGAGATCCTCAAGTGGACCTAATATTGGCAATGCACTGAAGTCACTGCCAGAAACTTGTTCTAGTGAATTATGCAAAGTTCTAACAGAAAAGCCACGTGTATCAGCCAGATCCCACCAGAAAGGTGACCTCTACTAAACACTGCAGTCTTAAACAGGATGAATTGGGTGTTTTGCCAATTCATGTAATTTTTTGCTTTTAATGATATCCCCAGCAATAAGAAAGCATTTGAGGGAATAAATTTAGTTGAGTTTGGGGTTTTTTTGCAGTCTATAAAAAGACCTACACAGGCTAAGAAAGATGTAGAAGGAGGCAGCTTGTCAGTTTAACAAAGCTCTGTGGAAGGGGGAAGGGAGAGACTATATAAAGAACTGCAGGTATCAGTTCAGATTTGGTTTTAATCTGGAAATTGGTAGTTAAGAAAACTTAAAGACACCTAAAGAATCTGTTAGAGTATAGTCTGAATCTGTCTGCCTCCTTAATGTTAATTGAGAGTGTAAGTCGATTGTAAAGCTTTTAATTGTACCCTAAAGTAATCATAGTTTTCTCACTACTTCCTTTCATGCTTGCTTGCTTGCCTGCCTCCCTCCCTCTCTCCCTCTCTCCCTCTCTCTCTCCCTCTCTCCCTCTCTCTCTCCCTCTCCCTCTCTAGCCCCCCACACCTACTCAATTCTGGTTTGTGTTAGTGGGTTAACAACCGTGTTTGTAAGGGGGTTTGCAAGCTATGCCTTTAACAACTTCCTGCTAACTCTTAGAGGGCTGTGTAAACCACTGTGTCCTCTGATTACCTCTCATAAGTCAGATTAGTCCCTTGAATTGCTGACTGTGCTGAGTCCTGCAGGGATTCACAGCTGCTCACTGAGTGAGCCTGTATCTGACTTTTTTTTGCTTCTCTTTCCACCTTGAGCTCTGCCCCCAGCAGAGTAATTCCACATTATTGCTTTCTTTTCCATTTTTGCTATCAATGTAAACTCCTGTGAAAGGCTGTGCAACATCTGGTGAGAATGCTTTATTTTAAAACATATAATTTATAAACTTTGGGGACCATCTTCATCCTAGATGTGACTGGTGTAATGTGGAGTTAAGCTAAAGCTGAAACAGGTGCATATTACAGGGGCTTTAGGTCAGAATTCGTTGGGTAAAAAAATTGTATATGATTAAAACCCAGATGTCTGACTCACAGAGATTACCTAGTAATGTTGAAACTGTACAGAATATTGTATTAGTATCCATATTGCACATCCTATTTTCCTGAAAATACATTCAGAAATAGTAGATTTTCTCCAGAAGAACTGTTTCAAGCTGCTGTCTTCTGTGGTAGCTCCAGTAGTTCACTTTTACAGAAATTCCATTATTCCTTAATTATTTCTCAGTCATCTGAGTACAGGTGATGGAAAAGTTCATCCACCACAACTCACCTTGGTGCTAGTTTACTACTGGTTGTGAAAGACAAAACAAGTTTATTCACTGGGATTTTTAGTATTAGCATCTGTACTTAAAGGAAATGTGCTGAAGAGTTTGCTTCATTGTTAGCACTGTGATGTCACAGAAGTGATTATCTGAAGGTGTTAAATGCACTGGTGGAACAAGTGTCATTTTGGAGATGTAAGATTGCTACCAAACCAGACTGCTTATTTCAGCACATGCTAAGCTTTTAGTGAAGCTGATGTTTTTTCCATGCAAGGAGACATCAAATTAATGGGCCCCATCACTTTGAAAAGAGCAATCACTTGTGTGGAGATTTCAGCTGAGCATTTCCTTTGCAAGTGGAGATCTCAAATGGTACCTCTGTGGGGAGCTAAAAAAGAGCTCAACATAGATCAGGAGTAGATCTTGTCTTCTCCTACATGAAATATATACTTGAATACTCCCCATTTACAGTCAGCACAGATTTATCACTGACTCAAGAACCCTCCACTAATCTCAGACTCCCAAGCCTAGACCTGTAACTTTTGCATTGCCAAAGTTAAGGAAGATGAACCCTGTTCAGTCCTCAGGGCTACTTCCTGCTACCAACTATGCCATTTCCCAGCCAACAGGCTCACAAACACAACTGATTCCAAAGTTGCAGTAGGTGTTCTGTTACAGTGGGTTCTGAGCCACTCCTGAAATCATCCTCTCTGCTGCAGTAAGGGTAGCGCATCACATGGTACTCCTACTAATTGCAGTGCCCTTATTCTTTAATTCCTCATCCAGTGTTCCCTAATTCAGAGTTTTCTACATTAATTTCAGTGGATGTAGCTGCTGGCTCTCAGTCAACATTAAGGGGAGGTGTAGCCCAGAATTTAGTTAATCCTTTACGCTGGTTTGCAGGGCTGGATCTCAATGTAATAAAACCTTGTCAGAAACTAAACATAGACAAGTTTATATTCTTCATTGTTTTACTTTAGTATACTTCAGCTTTCTTAGAAAGAGAAGTGCTAATTAATTTATGCTCTTTTACAGGCAAGTGCAGTCTGGATCTCTATCCTTGTAAACCTCACAGGTGTTTTCCACCCCAGAGTTATGTGAATGCTGATGCCATATTGGATAGTTCAAGGAAAATGATCAGCAGTGAATTCCAGAAAATTAGAGACTTCCATAACTAAATGCCTGATGCTTTGAAGATCTCCCAGCAGCATAGTGGGGAATTGGGCAGCTATGGTGAGCCATCATGGCCTTTCAGGAGCAAAGGGAAAACAAGTGGAATCAGAAATTTGATCTTGTAAGACACAATGCTAAAGGAATGAAGAAGAGATGCATGTTAAAGAACCCTTTCAACATCTGAATGGAGAGGGTACTGTTGGCTTTGTCATAAAATGGACAATGAAAAATACTTTCCCAAAAACTACCAGTCAGAGAAGCCACAAGTAAATCTTTGTTTTCTCTGCTGGAGAATCCAGTGAAATCCAGTTAAAAAGCATATTTTTGTTTTCCACTGACAGATTCCTGGGGTATCTGTTCATATTTTGGTTTTGTATTTGTTTTTAATGAATGAACAGAAACTGCTGACCCTTTTAACGTGTCCCTGAAAAGATCTCAGCAAAGGCTTCTCATGGTACGAGCCACAAAGAGGTGTCAAGGATATATGAATGGGAGACAAACTCCTCAAATGTCTAATGCCCTTCAGAGTCTTGATAGAATCAATTTAGAGTAAGTAACATACTGTAACTGAATCGACACTTGGCCAGCAAATGGATATTGAAAAGAAAGAGTTTTTTAATTAAAAAGAATATTTTAATCTCCAGGCAAACTTTAAAAGCAACTTAAAAAAACCTTACTGCAACTCTGCAGCCACTGTTTCCCATGGGTATAAATAATTTGTTTTAGGAATGCTGTGTCTGCAGATAAAAAGAAGCTTTTAAATATATCAGTAAGATAACTTTGAGAAAGAGAGCAATTTAGGCAATGTAATAACAAATAGTGGAGAAAAAAGCACCCTTTGTTATAGCTTAAGCTGAAGTGTATCAATGTCATGAGCAATGGGAAGTCAAATCTTTTGAAACTGAGTTAAAATTCTGGCGATACGTTGATGGTAAACTTGATTTCTTCATTCTGCTTTCTCGACAGGCTTTTTCAACAGTCACCAACCAGAAAAACCTTCATGAGAGGCACAGCATGCATGGTGTCCAGCCACCTGACCACTTGCCAAGAGACCAAGGCTTTTGTGAGTCCTGACATTTACCTTTTTTCATTTGACATAGGCAGGCAGAGGGGAGATAGTGCACCAGGCTGCTTGCTTCTGATGGACATTTGATGCTGCCTGTGCAGTAGCATGTGGGTATGTGCATACTTCACCTCTTGTGTTGGTGGTTCTCCTGGTTCTGGCCAGGCCAGAGCTGACCTCCCCAGGCAGCAAGCCCAGGTGAGCTGAGTTAGCCTGTTTTCCACACCGCCTGACATCACTGCCCCATAAGAGGGGTTGGTCAGGGAAGGGTGCTCCTGGGAGCCTCCAGGGCAGACTGAGTGCTGCTGGGGTGTTGGGTCGGTCCCTGTGCCCTGCAGTACTCTGTGGTATCATGGGGTGTGAGTGAATTTTGTCATGGGCTGTTACTGTTCCCCTTCCACAGTGATTTTGTCAGTAAACTGTCCTTATCCCAACCCACAGAGGCTCTGTCTGTTTCTCCTCTGGGAGTGAGTGATACGTGGTGATTGACCACTGTTTGGGGCTGAACCACCACCACCACGGTGTTCCCTTTACACTGAGCTTCATTTACTCTGGGTGATAGAAAATGGAACAGGAAACGTGAGGCCCTGTTAAGACCTGTGCAAAGTGGGCAGCTGCCATGGCAGGAGATTGTTGTGTGCCAAGCAGCCCCACTGCCTGCAGCTGAGGAGACCGGCTCCCTTGTGTTCGCACCAACTGTTGTCTTGTCCCTGCTTTAGCCACTGCCAAGAAGGGGGCCAGGGTATCTGGAGCAGATTTTAACCCTGTCAAAACCACCTCTCCCTACAGCAGCTGATAGCATCTTCAACCCCTCTGTCTAGCAGCAGGCACAAAAAGCCGTGCTCATCTCCTTTCCCTCTTCATCCCCACATCAACAGCAAAACCTTCATCCTTCCCCTCTCCTCCCCACCAGCATCCCAGGAGTTTCAAGACCCTTGCTAGCACTGGGGAAGGGAGGGGAGGCAGATTCCGGGTGACAGGAGCAGAGGAAAGAGGTGGGGGGATAAGGGCTGACTTGGTGAGGGAGAAAGAGTTGCCTTTAACTTGTGTGACACTACCTACAGCTCCCAAACCACCTCTGTGTAACTGACACTTTCCCACACTGTTGAAAAAACTTGAGTTGCCTCCAGCCAGATATTCTGCTATCTGAAAGAAGTTTTGCAGGCGCTTGAATCTGCTTTATGAATTACCCTGCAACACACACCTCTAGTAAGACAGAGACTCTGAGTTCAAATAGTTAAAAATATGCAATATATTTTGGTAAATAAATATACAAAAAAAGGGAAGAGGAAAACATTTCTATGGTGCAGTTTGCTGAACCAAACAAGCCAACGTAGTGCAAATGGCTAGGAAATAACCAAAATTCCATTCTCACTTCATCACATAGTTGGTGAACTCTGCCCTTCAGAGGACACAGGCTTTAAGAGCATTTACCACTTACCCCAATTTTTGCAACTGGCTCTAATGGTATTGAGTTGTGTTACTGGAGCCAACGGTCTAATTCATGATGGCAGAACATGTCTAACTCCAGGTATTCAATTCAACATCTACGTTCACCTGAAATATAAAAAAGCCTTTCATATTTGATCTAGATTTTATTAATGAACTTCCATCTCTAAAACAAAATGCCTCTGAACTGCTTATAAAACCTAAAAAGGAAGAATCAAAAGTTTATAAAAGGTGTATTATAGCATCTCAGGAAGAGGAACTATTGGACCAGTGACTGTTGTGCTGAAGCTTCAGTGCTTGCCCCAGTTGAAAACCTTTTAATGGTCACTAGAAAATATTTTAGCACTGCAGAAATAAGATCAGGATGCAAACTCTTTCTATCCTAGAGCCACCGTACAAAACAGTCCCGTGTTTGATACTCCTGAAAGGATCTTACAAAACGATGGTGCCAATGGATTACAGTACCTGAAAACAAAACCTGTTCTTCTTCTTTCATCAAAATATTTTGTGAAAGGACAAACCCATTAACCAACCAGTGCTGAAGAGGTGATTCCTTTCAGGTGAAGAAGGACCTGTTTAGAACTGCAACCCTAGTACAAGCTTCTCCTTGCTAGTCTGCAACACAAGCGGACTGAGAAAACCTACCTGAGTCCATACAACATAAAGAGGCAAAACATTTAAATTTCTCATAAACCATCAGCTCTTCCACACAAGCAAGGAAAAACAAAAGAAAACCTGAGTAAACTTCACTTAGCATAGAGATGTCACGCTGTCATTTCTTTGAGCATGTTAAACTTTGGGCAAAGTCTGCCTGCTACACTGAATTAACCAAGTACTGCAGTCTCTAATGGAAAGCAGGTGAAGTCTCTCAGAAGTCCTCCTCAGTCAGGTTTCTTTTCCCAGTGAGTTCCAGTCCTCCCAGCGAGGTCCAGTCCTGTTTAATATCTTCATTGATGACCTTGATGAGGGAATAGCATCCACCCTCGGCAAGTGCCGATGATACAAAGCTGGGAGGGGTGGCTGACACACAGGAACACTGCGCTGCCATCCAGAGAGACCTGGACAGGCTGGAGAGCTGGGCAAGGAGAAACCTAATGAAATTCAACAAGAGCAAGTGTAGAGTCTTGCACCTGGGGAGGAATAACCGACTGTATCAGTACAGGCTGGGGGATGACCTGCTGGAGAAGAGCTCTGTGGAGAAGGACCTGGGGGTCCTGGTGGATGACAGGTTGGCTATGAGTCAGCAGTGTGCACTGGTGGCTAAGACAGCCAATGGGATCCTGGGATGCATCAGGAAGAGTGTGTCCAGCAGGTCGAAGGAGGTGATCATCCCCCTCTACTCTGCCTTGGTCAGGCCCCACCTGGAGTATTGTGTCCAGTTCTGGGCTCCCTGGGATAAAAAAGACAGGGACCTCCTGGAGAGAGTCCAGAGAAGGGCTACGAAGATGATTAAGGGCCTGGAACATCTCCCCTATGAGGACAGGCTGAGTGAGCTGGGACTGTTCAGTCTAGAGAAAAGAAGACTAAGGGGGGACCTAATTAGTGTTTATAAATATCTTAGGCATGGGATGCAGGGGGAATTGGCCAGCCCCTTTTCAGTGGTCTGTGGGGACAGGACAAGGGGCAATGGCTGTAAACTGAAGCACAGGAAGTTCCGCACCAACATGGGGAAGAACTTTTTCCCAGTGAGGGTGACAGAGCCCTGGGACAGGCTGCCCAGGGAGGTGGTGGAGTCTCCTTCTCTGGAGATATTCAAGTCTCGTCTGGACGCCTGTCTGTGCAATATGAGCTGGGGAGCTGCTTTGGCAGGGGGGTTGGACCCGATGATCTCTCGAGGTCCCTTCCAACCCCTACGATTCTGTGATTCTAAGGCTTTTTAAACAAGTCACATGTCTTCATGTGCTGCCTTTTCAGAGAACCCAGTTCACAAGTTAAGAGCATCCCCTACTTCTATCGCTCTGTAGAGCAGCAGCAGGCTACCCGGCCTTTCCAACTGCGCTCAAAAAACTGCGTCAAGTTAGTGGTGTTTGTGGTCGTCAACGTTTCCAGTCCATCCATGGAGGATGGACTCCATCCATAAATCACCTGTTCTAGGGGTACATAACCTTTTGTCCCTGTAAAACAGAACCTGGAAACACAGGTAAGGAAAAAGTTATGGTGTAAAGCTTGAGACAGGGAGCCTGAAAGGATTTGGAAATCTCAAAGCCTGGATCAGACAGTGGAGTGGTGAGAAAGTTTACTGCCCTGAGCTCCAGAGCTGCCTCTCACAGGAACATTGCATGATGAAAAAAGTGCTTCCTGGTGGAAGCTTGAGTTTTGGCTATTTCTGATATCCATCATTCTAGAGGACAGAGAACACCATTACTTCAGGTTCCCAGGGCAGCTGAGCTTAGCACTAGACTCAAGTTTAAAGCAAGCAGGATGGAAGGCACAGAGTACAGTTGAGGTTCTGACACAAGAATGAGCTGATATCTAACTACAATTAATGGCCCAAAGGCTCTGGCAACTGAGACTACAGAATCACTGCAGAGGAGAATCACTGGCTACAGATCCACAGCGAGGGGCTGTAAAGAAAGCCAAGTACCAAACAGGGAAGCTCAAGTGGACTTTATTGTAGTTATTAGAACATACAGGGTTGTTAGTGCACTGGCTCTTATTCCATGTCTCAGATTCAACATAGGAGCAGTAAGACATTCAAGTACTTGTACAAGCTCTTTCCTTTTTGCACATTTAGAATGTGTGACACGGGACGTCTTCATTTTCTGAAAGAGCACTGGAGAACAATGTAGTCAAAACCAGGATTTCTTCATAGACTGCTTGGCATTTCAAGGAAATGCTATAAGATACCAAACATCTTTAATAAAAGAAGTGATTAAGAAGTGCTAGCAGGGTGGTAGGATACAGATGACCGATTTTATCATCACCTTTACAGTCTTTCAAGTCCATTCTATTCCACGATCGGGAACGAGTCCTTGAAAACTTCATTATAACACTGTTTCTTTATTACAAATATTTACATACTATATATTAGTACAACTCATTTCCACACTTTAACGATTCCATCCCTTGATGCAGTTACTATAAAGCCTTGGGTGGTCTGGAAAGTTGCAATATCTGTGATAATATCATGATGTCCGACTGGGAGAGACTCTGGACCCTTCCGAGGGGTCTCATCAGTGGGCCCCTGTTTTTGCTTATTTTGTATTTCCTGTACAAAAAAAAAGGGAGAAATATTATTTACAGAACAGTGAGCATTTGCATAGAATTGTCACACAGAAGTTGGCAGAGTGAAAAGACAAAAAAAAATATTAAACAAACCAACCAGCTTGAACACAAAACCTTCCACCCTTCAATAGTTCTCTTAGGATTACTCCTTAGTTCATTTCTTTTTATCACACATATCTTAGGCCTTAATCTGAACTGACATTACAGATCCCTGCTAAGGGAAAGAATGCTTTGTTTCCCCCCTCATATTTATTTCAATAACACCAACTACTACAATTTGATATATCTAGGAGGACGAAAAAAAGCTACAGTGGCACACGCATCCTAGCTTCCCACAGCTTTTGTAAAAAACAGCCCAACAGCATGAACATACTTGTTTCAGAACTTCAGATGAAACATTAAAATACCAGAGGGCAGACCCTCACTTGTTCCATTTTTCAGCCACCTCTGAAGTAGCATCCATTGAACTGAGCTGAAAACAACACTGTGCTAGTCAACAACCAGCAGCACTGCCAGTTCCAAAAGTCACTCTGAAGGATGAAATGAAAACCCCCAGAGTTCTGCTACCATATTTTTTTGTACCAAATCGCTTTGCTAAGCTCCTACACAAAAGACATTAAAGACTTATCAAAGTCTAAAGCATTAAAACACTAGATTTCAATATCCCAAAAGAAAGATATGACTCTGGCTTCCACATGTAAGGGGCATTCGGTAAGTCTAACTCTGACACAAACAACTGGGCTTTTTTCTTTTAAAATAATATCTTCCTATCTACCTGAAAATGCAACACTGGCACCATCTGTAAGAGTGAAACAGTTATAATTAAAGCCATCACGTAAGTAATATGGACCATCCAAAAGGCAAGAAACATAGGCAAGCAAAATACCTGAACCACCTCTGTGCCCTCAATTATCTTCCTGTAGTAGGAAACAGACGGGCAGTTGGAACTCCCAGCAACAACGTATGATCTCTCAGGGTAGGCCAGATCCCAAAACCTGAACACAAAGAAAGACACAAATCAAGCTGGGAAGTTTCAGTTTATCAGCTTAATACAGCTGTTTAAAAGCTGCCTTGCCCTTCTGATGAAAAGGAGTGGGCACAAATGCTGCGTGCTCTCTAGTGGAAGACGGCGATGCAGAGAAATCAACATTCATACCAAGCTGACACGGGAGCTGCTGTGTTGCAGCAGCTTATCAAGAGCTTTACAGAAGGGTACACACTGCACTGACTTGTGCTGAGAACGATTCTCTCTGGCAATTGATGGTTCCTAACCATCAATTGATGGTATCCTGGGCTCCATTAGAAGAGGGGTGGCCAGCAGGGACAGGGAGGTGATTGTCCCTCTCTTCTCTGCCCTCATGAGGCCCCGTCTGGAGTACTGTGTCCAGATCTGGGGCCCCCAATACAAGAAAGATGTGGAACTGTTGGAGAGGGTTCAGAGGAGGGCCATGAGGATGATTAGAGGGCTGGAGCACCTGCCCTACAAAGAGAGGCTGAGGGAGCTGGGCTTGTTCAGCCTGGAGAAGAGAAGGCTTGCAGGGGGACCTCATTGCAGCCTTCCAGTACCTGAAGGGAGCTTATAAGCAGGAGGGGATTCAACTTTTTAAAAGAGCAGATAATGGCAGGACAAGGAGGAATGGACTAAAGCTAAAGGAGGGAAGGTTTAGATTAGCTATTAGGGGGAAGTTTTTTCCAGAAAGAGTGGTGAGGTGCTGGAACAGGCTGCCCAGAGAAGTAGTGGATGCCCCGTCCCTGGAAGTGTTCAAGGCCAGGTTGGATGGGGCCCTGGGCAACCTTGTGTAGATCCAGGCCTGGAGGTTGGTGGCCCTGCCTGTGGCAGGGGGGTGGAGCTCTATGATCCTTGGGGTCCCTCCCAACCCAGACCATTCTATGATTCTATGATTCTAACAAATCCATCTTCAGCATTATTCTTCTGACTTCTTGAAGCTTACTTAGGCAACGCTTGGCAAAATTTATACAGCAGCAGGGGTGGAGGGGAAGGTGTCAAACAAAACCGTTGTTGGTTTTATTACCTTATTTTCATGTCTGAGCCTGCTGTCAGTAATATGGGATTGCCAGATGCTGGACTACAGTATATTCCGTGGATACTGTGAGTAGAAGGCTAGCAGGGAAAAGGGGAATATAAAAATAAATTAGCACCAGTAGCTGTTTTCATACTTTGCAAAGAGAATGTGTTGTTCCATCCATCCACCCACCCATCCATCCATCCGCTTCTAACAAATGCCAAGTCACTTTGTTAACAGGCCACACCTTAATATATTAAGTAAATTAATTCTCTCTTATTCCCTGCATTTCACAGATTTAACTCTGCATAATGTTTTTTGGAATCTTGGAAATGACATTCTCAATGATGGTAAATGAGAAAGATTGTTTCTAAGAAAAATCATGCTGAAAAGTAGGTGCATGCTCATATTTTTATACTATGAAGGCAGTACTAAGTGACAGACGTGTAACAGGAAACTAGCTTGAATCACAAGTTCCCCACGTGCACAAGACGAGACCAAAACGAACTCGACTGCAATCTTCGTAGCACATTCAAATTCAGGGTTAGGTAGGTTCCAGATCTGCCTTTACAACGTTTATAGAAGCAGCTGTGGTTATTTTTGTGTATGTACTCATGTTTTAAGAAAGATATCCCAGATTGCTCCTTCCCCAATTAACTCATGGAAGCAGAGCAACTTTGTGCTTTAAACCAGCAGTTAAGTGCGGCAGCGGCGCTGTGTCACAGAAAGAACAGGCAGTAGCGCAGGTGCTGACAGAGGCACACACACAGTCCCAGAAACAAGTAACAGGGAGTACAAGATGCCACAGCATGAATTTTGGCTTTGCCATAATCTTTACGGGTTCGACTGGCTCGTGGGTTTTCTAAGAACACAACTGGATGTAAGAAGTGAGTGTTAGAAGCACATCCCACAGACAGTGGGAGATACCAGCGAGGGTTCAGGTTATACTGCCGGCTTATGAAGGGGATTTACATTCGACAGCAAAACAATTCTGGTACTAAAGTAAATCCCAGGGCAAGTTCCTGGTGCCAAACTGGCAAGGCCATGGAGACAGGTAATCACAGTGAGACACAGCACGGAGTCTGAGGTTCTTCCAGCCTTGGCTACACAACTGAAAGAGGAAAAGAAAAGGATCAGACCTGCAGTTCTGAAAGGGGAGGTGCGCTGCTGGCCCACAAAGTGAAGCGTCGATCGCCAGTTTCCATATCCCACATGGAGACTTCGTTATTGCCTTGAACAGCTACAGGAAAGAAATTCCCAATGCAAAAAAAAAAAAAAGAAAACAGGTCAGTTGGCTCTACCTACCCATGTTCTGCTGACATGTGGCACAGAGATAGCCAGCACACAGGGAGGGACCTTCCTGAGCGTTGTGTAAAGCTCAGATGAGAATTATAAAAGCTGTCTGTCATTTTCATAATTGCTAAACATTTTTTTCCCCTTTTTCTCTTCTCTTTTAATTGCAAAAAGCCAGGAAGAACAGAGTGGCAGAACAAAAGTATGAGCCTTCCCTTTTTTACTCTCCCCAAGCAAAGCACAAGAAAAACTACAAGGAAGAAAAAACCCAACCCAAAACACTAACTCCCCGTCAGGGCTTGAAGCAGAAGCTGAAACAGAAGCTCTTTTAATCACAGCTTCTGGCAACCGTGAGGTAAGTTTAAGACATTTTTTACCTGCAATTACCCAGGACTGATAAAGGGGATGCATGAGCAGGCGTCTGATTCGAGCCTTGGAAGGGTGAGAATGGCTGGAGATAGGTAACTGAAACCTCATGTCCCAGCATGCCATGGTTCCATTGCTTGTTCCTGGTGAGAGAAAGCTCCTCATAGTCAGAGGGATAAACACGGAGGTTTGCCCGTATCCTTGTGCTCTGTTCCTAGGGAGATGGACTTCAGCCTCGATTACTGGGAGGGCAGAATTCTTCCCACAAATAGGTCAGGAGATATTTCTCTCCTCTTGACTAGAATATGCTTTCCTCAAACAAATCAGATCAAGCAAAAGTTTGAGCTAGAGTTACTACAAAAAAGAAGCGGGGTGGGGAGGAGAGAAGCTAACAAGAAGTACAGGCATACCAATACACAGCCAGCACTGGTGTATGTCCACAGCAAACGACGTTATGAGGCCTAACTTCAAATCGTGTTTCAGTGTCCAGGCGTTGCTGCTGGATCGCAGATCCCATCCAACCAGAGATCCATTAACTGTCCCATAAGCCAGTACTGACTGGGCTCCTGAATTGAAGTGATGCATATCTACCACACAGCCATCATCCTTCAGATCTAAGGACCTGGTTAAAAGAATAAACTAATTTAGAAACAGATATGGCTCCCTCCAAGTCTACAACTTCTTCCAATAGCTAATGCTGAGCAACATTTTCCTCTTCATGTCGCTTTTCAAGGCACCTGCCAGGAACAACTGCCTGATTTGGGTACAACAGATGCTTAGGGTCTCAAATCT
Source organism: Zapornia atra (assembly GCA_013400835.1). Taxonomy (NCBI): domain Eukaryota; kingdom Metazoa; phylum Chordata; class Aves; order Gruiformes; family Rallidae; genus Zapornia; species Zapornia atra. The sequence continues at coordinate 180,861 of VZTU01010302.1, forward strand.
CTCTGCCGATAGGACCTGCAAGCCTTCTGCAGGCTTCTAAAATGCTGTCAGCAGCTCTTTGCAAACATGTGCCCAGCTCCGTGCTCTGGGTCTCTCAGTGTCTTTGATGTTTCTCTCCCGTTCATGCTCCATGTTCATCAGGTGCTCATCTACCCAGAGTTTACAGGCAGGAACACCCCTCTCCCTGCTATACTGCATCAGTCACTTGCTGTGTGTGCAAACAAACGCTTTCAGGTACAAATGCAGTGTATGCTAAAAGGGGAAATCTCATTTGTATTTTCTAGCTCCACTGCATTCGGCTTATTTCATTTCTGAACATAATCCCAGAGAAGACAGGACATCTCAGACAGATTTACTTTGGACAGAAAAGAGATCTTTGAGGTGGTTGCTAGATTTTCTGGGGCCAGGACACGTCTCTCAATCAGTCAGCACCAAATATTCCAGAACTGCTCATACAGAGAGGTAAGAAAGAACTAAACCATCCCCAAACACTCCGTTAAGTAGGATCCCAACCCCCATCTCTTTGCCACCTTACTCACATTAAAAGCCTGAGAGAAAAAAATACTGCACATTGTGGCAAACCACATGTTGTATATTTGCAAACATTTATCTAATGACCTGTAAAAGAATCTCCAAAATTCTAAGTATTAACATTGTCACAGAGGAGGTAAGAAACTACCAATCCCAGTGCATTGCTACAAGAATTGAGAGCTACTCTGAGTGACTGTTTCCAGTTGATAAATGAGTCCAATGACCCAGGAGGTAGCAATAACCCAGAGCTGTGAATTCTCAGCCCTGCGTGGTTGCCTTTCAACCCTTTATGAAGCAGGAGAAGATCACGGGCTCAGCCATCAAGGAGCCTAGAGCAAAGCAAGGGATCTAATTAAGGAATATACCAACAGCTGGAGCTCTGCGGTGAGATTTAACTGCTCTAAGTACATACCTGCTTTGTATTGGATGAATTTTAGGAGACTTAGGGAGCTTTGAAGCTTCAATACCAAGAAGCTGGATGGCACCATTATCCGAAGCAATAGCCAAGTAATGCGAGCCCTGGCAGAATGTAAGTGTCTTTACGTGCCCTCCAATCCGAGAATATGTCAAAATTGATCTAAATAGTAGAGGGAGGAGAGGAAAAAGGAAAGAAAATTGTGGCACTTACTTAAAAGAAAAAAAAAAATTACTTCTCTCAAACACCTACTTAGAACTAATGGCTCTTGAGAGGGCTCTGAAAATAACATTTTCTAAGTGTTCCAGAAACAAAGCTTACCTCTCCACCTTTGAGCCTCTAGGATACGACAGTCTCCAACTGCAGAAGCACACATCTGCCTACCAATAAAACAAAAGTCTAACCTCCTCTGTATCAAAGTAGTGTATCGTACCACCTGTGTTTCAGCCAGCAATATGGCTTTCCTGCATCAAGCATCAGTGGATGAGATGGTTAAAAACCCCTAATTTGCTAATTTACTAATAAAGCTAATTTGTTCAGAAAAAAATCAGATGGCTTCAAACAGCAGCATCAGAATATATTTATGTAGAAAAATAACATCAAAAAGCCTGTAATTATGACAGCTCTGAAGCAGTCCCTTTGCTGGCATTTTTTTTGGTCTTTTATTAATTAATGGAAACATCAACTGGGTATTTTATAGCTGAATGCCAAGAGGGACAGCAGTGCATTTCATCACTGGTATCTTCAGCACATCCACAAGCCATTCATGTTTTGCTCCCTGCTCTACTTCGTTCTGCGCTCTACAGCAGCAGCCCCAAAACCCTGTGAGTTTTAAAGCTACCTGGTTGTAGTGGTTTTTCCTTCCATTTTCTGGCTGTTCCAGATTTTCACCGTGCCATCATTTGAGCAAGTGGCAAAAATAGAGTGCTCGTCAGAGACCCGAATGCGGTTCACCGCCGACTTGTGCTCGTGAAGGTGAGCCACCAGCAAGCCTTTGGGACGCCACCCTACAGGAAAAGCCAAAACCATAGAGTCTGCTGTTGATGTCATCACTTAATGAAGAAAATGACGAAATGATGAAAATCTCCTTGATCCCATCCAGCAACAGGTAAATCAGGATACAGTCATTACAGCTGCAAAGCCCAGAAGGCACTGAAAACACTGAGCTTTTTAAATACTAAAGGCAAAACCCTATTTGCTCGATTCTCAACTAAACCCTACTGGCAGCCCTGGGTAGGTGTTTTCTTTGAGATGGGATCCATGGACACTCACTGAAATCATGGAGAGTCTTCCTACGTAGCCTCTGTAGAGACAGTAATGCACAGTTCTGCTACCAGCACGCGGATTGCTGGGCTGCAAATGGCAATCCCATAAATACCTGCTATGCACATAACGAGCCACGCGACTGAACAGACTTATGCTCCTGGATCCTCTGTAGAGTGCTTAAGCTGACAGGCTCAGCCTTGGACTACATGCTACACTGCCAGCCTTTTGGGCCTAGTGAAATGAAACAACGGCTCTTCTAAACCCCTTGGAAAATTTACTTCAGTCCTTCAAAAAAGAAACTGGGAAGTTGAGCTGAGCTGCCACGAAGTAACTCTTACCAAGAGACTGCCAACATTGCTGTGATATTTCCTCCTCTGACATAAGCAACACAGAATCTATCTGGCTGCACATCTAACAGGCATCTACTTCTGTGAAGGACTAACAGCAGGCAATGATAATGAAGCACGGACCACAGCGAGCTTCAGAGTAAGACACAAACTTTCAATATGAACGTTTTCCTGGTGCTCACTCACATGGCAGAGCAATTCACCTGCCTGTGTTGGGGCTGGTTATTTCATAGGCTGCAGTTTCTCTTCAGAAGACAAAACATGTGGCTTAGCCAAGCTCAGTCAAGATTTCTGCCTTGAGATGACGACACAAATCACAGATTTATTTTTTTAATAACAACCTTTTTTTAATAACTTACCTGGAGGTGGGGGCTTGCTTTCCCACTCAGCATTCTCCATCATCTGCTTGGCCAGTCTCTCTGCATTGCACTGTTCTCGCTTCTGCTGGATCAGCTGCTGAAGTTCAGTTTTGCAAGTGGTGACGCGTAACTGGTGTGCAGATGGGGACGCTGTGCTGTTCAGCACCTGCATGGTTGGTTTCCTGGGCTGAACAACTGTTCCATCAGAAGGCTGTAAGGAATAAGCACTTTAAATATGTGCCTGACATTCTATACACGAATAAATCCTGCTCTTAAGATTGCTGGGCCACACTTGAAGGGAAGTAGAAAAATTCAGAGATTCGCAGAATTGTAGGGGTTGGGAGGGACCTCAAGAGATCATCGAGTCCAACCCCCTAATCTTTTTTATTCAATTAGTTAGCAATGATTCTGCATTTAAACAGCTGCATCAAAACAATTAAAAATTGTCAAAAAATATTATTAACAGAAAAGCTTAACCATTCACTTATTCTACCGTTTGCCTACTCTGTGCTATATTCTATTAGCAGAAACAGTCATGTGCCGTGCACGCTGCTGAACAGGATTATTACAGAAGCAGTCATTCCTCTCAAGCCTGATGGAACTACAGGTTAGATTATTTGTTTATATTAGGCTTTAAAATTGTGAAGTGTTTCCCTCTCAGACCAGAATGGGTACTCATTTAAAGCTAGCTGATGTTAATCTCCAACTAGAAACTGAATAGAAAAGAGTGTTCAGTGTCAAGAGCTGCCTCCACAGCCTGCAGAGCTCCCAGCCCATCTTTCTTCTAGCCAGTACCAAATTCTACAGGCACGGGATGTCCAAATGCAGTTATGATGCGATACACCAGTTGCAAGTTAAAATCATGACATCTCTTCCTCACACCACATAACAGGGCATAAAATTTGAGGAGAAGCCTTCCCTGCCAGAACATGTTTACCTAATAACTGGCTAATCCACAAAGCCCTGCTCCTTTCTGCAGAGCATCTGTTAGTCAAGCTCTTCTGTTCAAGTGACTAAACTTCCCTCCACTCTCTCTCAATTCCTATTTTAAACATAAGAACTCGAAAGTTCCTGTGCTGGAAGAGACACCAGGGAACAGAAATCACAGACTGGTTTGGGTTGGAAGTGACCTCAAAGCCCATCTAGTTCCAACCCCCTGCCATGGGCAGGGACGCTCTCCGCTATACCAGGTTGCTCAAAGCCCCATCTAGCCTGGTCTTGAACACTGCCAGGGAGGGGGCAGCCACAGCTTCTCTGGGCAGCCTGTGCCAGGGCCTCACCACCCTCACAGGGAAGAATTTCTTCCTAATACGTAATCTAAGTCACTTTAAAGATACAACCCCTCGTCCTGTCACTACATGCACTTGGAGAGTCCCTCTCCAGCTTTCAATAGCATCACCAGTGTCAAATAACCTCCAAACAAAACAAGAACACCGCATCCCTATAGTCCCACTTGGCTTTAAAACAACTAAATCATTTCAGTTTAAAGTGTGAAGACAGCATTTTTTCAGGAATACCTGTGGGGAGGATGACAAGGCAGCAATGCCAGCTGAGGACTCTGAACGAAGTGGTTTTCCAACCTGGATGGCTTCAGGATCAGTAGTTTGCCCATGGCCTTTGGATATTGGCTGGGAGATGTTTGTTGGTTCCAGGGACCCAAACATGCTTTTCCACTCTTCATTGACATTTGAATCTTGCTTTACGTGTTTTCTTGCTATAAGCAGTTAGGAGGGAGGAGGAAAAAAAACCCAAACATTATCCTCACAGCATTCCCTCAGGCTGGACATGACTTTCAGACTACATCAAGTCCAATGTTTACATCCTGGTTTATTATGAATATATAGAGAAAACCCTGCTGAAGGGTTAAGTCAGCTGAGCAGGATTTCTGAGGCAAACAGAACAAAGCATTTGCCACGTGTGTTCAAACCTTCTTAAGCCTATAGCTGACTTGTGCAAGAAATTTTTCCAGTATAGGGGAAGTCTGCATCTAGAAAGCTGCAAAATTAGACTCCATGTAGTATTTTTTTCTTACAGAATCATAAAATGGTTTGGGTTGGAAGCTCCCTGCAATAAGCAGGGACATCAGGGATAAATATGTAACAGCACAGTGTGCAAATCATCACCAGTGTCAAATACAATCAGTTTTCCATCACTATCACAACGCCACCTGCAGAATAACAAGGATTTCTTCTGTAAACAGGAAATCTATTTATTTTGTAGTCACAGTCAAATATAAAAAGTGAAATGAAAACATGTGGCAAATTAAGTTGGACTAGGTCACAGCAAAGAAAAGGTAAAGGTATGAGGACTTTGCGGGTGACAGTTTTGGGTGCAATAAATCAGTTCAAGCACAGATTTCATACACACTAACTGTTAAATCCTGGCTACTCCTGACTCCAGAGGATTAAAAAAAGTAATCAATAAATCCTGTACTTACACACTTTCCTTTAAAATGATATGCAAAACATTTGCAGACAAGCATCTTACTTCTGGAAATAAGATGGCAATATGTTTTGCAGGTACTTCTGTATTTTTACACGGAAAAGCACAGAACCTGTCAGTGGTGTAACAGAGGAGGGCCTGACAAGCTTGAGAGAGCAAAGAGGAAGCTCAAACACTGTCTGGAACAGAGGAGTTTTGAGGATACAGAGGACTGGTATAGAGTTAGCAACAAGTGGATTTCAAAACTGAACAAGGCAATGCAAGAGGTTTTTCAAGCTGAAAGAGAAATGGGCAAAAGAGTAAAATGGGGGTGGATGAGCAGCTGAAGGACCCTAAGGCCAAAAAAGCGTGTACTTGATGGGTGAGCAACAGACAGCACTCCCTCAGTGCTAGCCTCTCTTAGCATCACTCCTAGGTCTCAATTTTCTCTAGGTTACCTCAAGAAACATCCTGGATTTTCACAGTTAATGAGCTCATGATTTTTTGAGAAGAAACTGAGAGCAGAAACGCACCCTTCATAATTTACACTGTTGCCGTGGGTCACTATAGAGTCCTGTTTGTCACAGCAGCTGAACAGCCAGGGCATATTTCTACTGCAAATGCAGTCAAACTCATGTAAATATTCTCAGGGGCAGAATATCCCCATCTTTCACTGATCCAGAGAGCATTCCACCACCTCACATTTCAAACAGCAACAGTCATTTTCTTACTGCAAACACAGTGAGGACGGCAATAGCTACGCAGGCTGAATTACTGAGAACACTTCTCAAGTAAATTTAATTCTCTGATCATGAAAGAAAGACTATACTTTATCTATACAGACCACAAAATATACCAACCACGTTTGTCATCAGGCTCCTGCTTTGTTTTAACAAGATCCACTTGTCTCCCAGTTATTCCCAGAGCTGACAAGTCAATCACTCCTTTCTGACTGCTGTCATGCAGGTGGCTCTGATCCACTATGTTGGCTTTAGCTTTGTTTGATTTTAGCATAAAGTCTTTCAGTGCTAACAGTTTGTCCTCTTCCTCCTCAGTCATCCCCTACAGAAGAGAAGGCAAGATAGCATGATTTACTTTTCAACAGGAACATGAATTGAGGCATGAAGATGTCAGAAGCAGTAAAATTAACAACTGACTCGGAAGTGGAGGGGGAAGTACCTCCTCAGGAGTTCAAGACATCAGTCTATCACTCCTACAAGACCTTAGGTAAGCTGCTGTGGTGTAAGAATCTCTTTGCTCCTTAAGGTCAGGGGTGGGAATAGTGAAGGGGCAGAACAGGACATAATGTTGGATCACTGTCTGGTACAATCTGCTTAGGTGACACCTAGACCTTGCTTAGAGCCTTCCAGCCACAGGGAAAGAGCCACACACCCTCAGCTGCAGTCCTTCCTCTTCCCAGTTCTCACTGCTTTGTGCAGGTGATTCTTAGCGTTCCCCTAAGCCTGAAGACTTCCCAGCTTAATTGTGTTTTGGTACTGCAGGTCTCCCTCCAACAAATGCATCCTCCTCTATCCCACACAATACACAGCGCATGTTCTGTAAAACTGCTGCATCACAGATGTGTCAGAAATTTGAGACAAACATCCTTTTTCTTCCAGACTTAGGTTGTGTTTGGGAAATCCAGACACAGGGTCACCCCATTTCTGGCAGATCTTCCAAAAAAAAATCCTCCTTAACTTCTGAAGTATACAAGCACATACTAACACCAAGCAAGTCAGTGGTTTGTAGGATCAGAACCTCGGACTGGGAGTCCCTCAGCCCAGCAACTGCAAGGTTAGGGTCTGTGGGGACATACAGGGCCCAAGGGTCTCCAACCTGACTTCCAAAGTACAAAGGAAAAAGAATCACTTGTGAAAGAAGCTTCTTCAACAGCTGTGCGATGGCAGGGTCCTCGGGGGGCGGGCAGTCGGGCAGAGCACCGCTCCTCTTCTTCTGACGCATCTGAAGGTGCCGGAAGAGGCTTGTGATATCCTTTGATCTTAAGACATAATCGAATATGGAACGACTGACAGGCTCTTTCAGCACACTTAGCAGGACTATTTCTTTATCTATCTGCAATGCAAAAAGAAAGAGCAGTCAACATGGAGGCTGATGATGTCCATATAAACATGAAGAAATCTAGCAGTAAATGCTGTTAGCTCACGTCTACAGTGTTTGCAGTTATTTCTCCTACCCTGGGAGTCAGTAACTGGACAACTGGATATATTAATGCAAATAAATCTCCTCCTCTGAATGCATGCTCTGAAAACCAGTTTCCAACTCAGTCCTGGAGAGACACTTTCAAGCTTACAAAACAACAACAAAAAAAATCCCATTTAGGAGTTCAAAATTATAGCAAGCCATTGTGCCAATCATCTGGACTGATCTTCTTTCCTCTCTTGAAAATAAGACCTGTGTTGTTGTATCAGATTTTCTGCATTCTCTTTCCCTGTTCTCCCAGCAGCCTCAGAACCGTAACACAGAAGCACACAGAATCACAGAATCGTAGGGGTTGGAAGGGACCTCGAGTGATCATCGGGTCCAACCCCCCTGCCAAAGCAGCTCCCCAGCTCATATTGCACAGACAGGCGTCCAGATGAGACTTGAATATCTCCAGAGAAGGAGACTCCACCACCTTCACCACTTCCACCAGCTGCCTGGGCAGCCTAGCACTGCTAACCTGGCACTGCTGGATGGGATTGAAAATTCTATTACGAGCACAATGATATTTCAAACTCTGTCCTCATTTGTTCCACATTTACTCTGTAAAAATGCTAACTAGAAGAGCTCTCCCCCTGTGTCAGCCAGTTTACCAGGTTTCCTTCCCTTTATACAGGGGAATAAGTATGCACAAGCACATGCTTAAGTTATATTCAAAAGCATACTGAGACATTAGTAAACAGTCAAAAGAAACTGATGAGTTTAGAACCACTAACTGAGGCAGTCCTTATAAAGATAGTTTATTACTAGTAAAACAGGAAAAAAAAAAACCCAAACAAGTTTCTATTCTCTCAGGTGGCAAATCTATGTCTGTGTCCAGAGTATGTCTGGACAAATAAAGTGTTGTACACAATCCTGACCTGAAGCCCCAGTGTTCCTTTCAATTTATACTTCTATTTTAGTATGACTGAATGATTTTCAAGGCTTCAAGTACTTTATCTTCGCTGTTTCAAGAGAAGGTCTTACGGTGGCAGGGGGAACGCAAGCCATATTCATGAAATTGCCCCCCAGATACAGTCCCACAGCTAAATGGGCAAACCTAATTTGGCCCATAAGTATGACATAAATACTTGTAGAAAAGTTGGAACACCCAAAATAATTAGTGGGAGATGGTGGGGTTGGGGCTGCACTCCTTCCTTCACCACAGTGTCAGAAGACCTCATTCCTAAAACGTGCTTCTCATAGCTGACTGCCTACATGAAAAATAACTTCAAAATGAGTCCAAAGTGAGGATTTTTTTATTAGAATCTAACTCAAGGTTACCCCCTCCTTGCTTACTGTATTTAGTGTAACACAGCAAAGAAAAGGCTTAGATACTGAAATGAGGGAGGAAGCAAACAAGACAGAAATTTATCAATCAAGGCGTAAGACACAGCATTAAGTGTCTAGGGAGATACAAACAAGGAAAATACTAATTTTAGTGACATTACCACCTGCACAGTTTATAAGAAAATATTAAACATGTGATGTACTTTTCAATAGAAGTACTGCAATTGGTTTGTATCTATTTAAACACCCGAGAGATGCAGTGTACAGGTCCTGTAGGCACATGCAAGGATGCTCATATGATCACATTACCATGCAGGTAATGCAGGTGGTTCTGTTACACAGAATTGTAGGGGATGGAAGGGACCTCCAGAGATCACTGAGTCCAACCTCCATTACGAAATGACTCCTTCATGCTGAGCACTGCCCTTATCCTCAGCAAAGCACTGCCACGCAGGAGCAGCACTGCTGAGAGCACAGGCATGGTAATTGCTACCTCAGAGGCTGCTCCTGGTTTCAGAGGATCAGTCACAGTCTCAATCGTGTTAGTGTGGCAGGGCTGGAATACTGAGTCTTGCACATGAAAGCACAAGACCTAGAAACCCTTGCTTCACAGCCAACTTTCCCTGCCTTTCAGACTGCTATAAAATAGCACAACATTGCAACAACGATTAAAAACAAGGCCAAGAAGGGGCTTGAGTTGAAAACATACCTGTTGATCTTATACTTGGTAAAACATTCTGCAACTTGCAACAACTTTGAAACAACAGCCTTTCAAAAATGAAAATTCTGTCAAGTTATCTGCCAGCAGAGATCAAAAAACTATTGCCTCAAACCTTCACTGGAAAAGAAATGAATCTAATATTCTTCTAGCCAGGACTACGTGGCCAAGACAGGCCTAAGAATCATGACTGCTCAAGGTATAAGCCTGTTAGTATTTGAAGTATTACCTGTATTATTGGTTGTGTGATGAAAGGATGGAGGTATGGCATGAGCTTGCAGTAGACATCAGCAATATTTAAATACTGTGCTACCACGGTGATAAACCCGACTGCACCATAACGTATCCAAAGATTAGGGTGGCACAGGAAAGGTGCTGAAAGAAAACAAGGCTGTTAAAATGTAGCATATAAACTAAACAATCATCTTGTACATGACAGTCTGTGATGTCATTTCCTTCCCCTACAATCACCCCCAAGTTCAGTCTTCCATCCTACAGAGCCCCAAGGTTGAAACATCCACACTGAGAACAATTCTTTCACGGCCTTCACTGGGCCCCTGCTCTCAGCTTCCTCACTGCTGCCAAACAGCATCATTTTCCTGCTCATGCACTTCAACCCCTAAATGTCAACTCTCGATTGGCAAAGGAGACTAATAAAAAAACTCTCAGCCTTATTCTGGACAATTCTGGAGAATCCCAACACCACTGATACATTTTTTTCCTCAAAGAAATTCTTTATTCTTTCATTCCTCCCCTTCTCTTCTGCAAATAGTCTCTTTATACTGGCAGATTTCCAGACTCAGAAGTCCCTCTCAATTACGTGGGTTTTAAGAAGTTGCAAACAAAGAAATGTATTCAGTCATGAGATAAAATCACAGATCATCTGCCCCGAATTCTGAGTGCATTTTAAAAGCTGTAGCATTTAGAGGAAGCAAGCTACATCTCAAAAGATCAGTTGGTCTTCTCCATAAATAGCTGGTGAAAGCTGGGCATGTCTGAATTAAGCCAATAAACCTGATGAGGAAGGAGAAACCAACGCTTTGTTCAAGTTTCTATTGAGTTAAATAGGATTTTATGGTGTTTCAAATAGGCTGAGAAAGGATCACATACTGCCTAAAGGACTCTGTTCCCCCCTTCCTCAAAGGCTGATGGGTAGAGTTTACAAATTAGGCACCTGATTAACTTCTAGAAACAACTTGTGGTATTTCTTGATAAGAAGATGGCATGAAGAACAAGCAAAGATCTTAAATGCAGAAGGATTTTGGATTCAAGGTTAATAGTGTTGTTTGCTGCTGTCCTCCATAAAATCCGAGAAGATTTGTTCCAGCAAACCTGATTATTTGAGACTTCCAAGCACTAACATGGTCCGACTAGCAACAGTTCATTCACACAATTTTGTGTAGATTCTAAAACAATACTACAAGGTTTGCATATTGGGACAGCTAAGCTGACCTCCAAGCTTTACGTAGGAGTAGTATTTCTTTTCTGGAATAGAAGACAAGGTGTTCTCCAGCATCCCAACTCACCAATATCACAAGCAAACTCATAAATATGGGGCTTCTGCAAGAGCCCCAACTGGCACATACAAGTAAGAGCGTTGAGCGCTTTGTAAATGACAAATTCTTCAGCATCACTGAGGCCTTGCTGAAGCAAAGGCTTCAGTATTGATGAGCTCTGCCAACCAACGTAAGCAGCAACACCTGAAACACAAAAAGGGCACATAAAAAAACCAAAGCAGGGCTTCCTTGCTTTTCCTCACCAAAGTTTAAAATAGCTATCCCCCAGAGGCATCTCAGAACAGATTATTAGTCATTAGAAACAAAGGAAGCTGCTTTCTGCTCAAAGTTAGACCAAGATTCTGAAGACTGTTTGACAAAAGCAGATCCCTGTGCTCCCAGAAGTCTTTCCAGATGTCAGACACAGATGTCAGCACACAGCTGGCCAGCAGAACTTGAAACAGCAAGGCAAAAACCAGCACTGCTTCTTAAGGCCAGGGACACAGGGCCCACATGTGTATGTGGAAAGGACAAAGAAGCACCGACAAAAGGTTCTCTTAGCAGGATTTCACCTTTCAGCTCAGCAGTGATGGTAATTTGAGTATCATTCTGATGCCTGGAAAGACCGATTTGGATATTGGACTAATTATCAGCAAGGAAAGTCTGTAACACACATTTGCTTATCCATGAAAGAAAGAATCACTAACAGTCAAAAAGGACCTGTAAGAACAATCTTCTAAAACTCTTCCAGCCTGAAATTGTTGCAAGATTAGCTGTTTAGTTAACCAGTCTCAAATTATTTGCCGTAGCAAAGTCACCTTTTCCCTAGTTTCAAAAACAAATCAAGGTTAAAATATTCTTAGAAGTCTTGGAAAGAAGCCAAGATCAAAAGCAAAATGAAAGTAATCCCTTTGAAGCTGCTGGACAAAAGCATATCAACTGCATTCCAGTAAAAGAAATTGCCTTTCTGTTTTTCTTCCTTTCCCACATGAAAACCAGGCAGTGTGTACTTCAAACTGTCATCTGGAATGGTTTGTTTGGACTAGGGAACCCATCTACAATAATTAATTTCTGGCAATGGCCAGGAAGATAAACTTTGTTGAATTTCTGATCTTTACTCTAGCTTTACATCCATTGAGCTAACATTCCTTCCCACAAACAACTGGGCAAGTCTTCTGATCACTCTCAAGAGAAAAAATAAATTAGTTTTTCATGTAATAGTCACAATAAGCCTGAGTTATTGTCATATGTGATACACAGAGTAGACCATAACCTCTGCTTCTAACCTAGTTATTTGGGATTGGTAAATAGCAGGAAACTCACCTGTTGTCCCATCACAATCAAAATTAAATAGAATTAAAGTGATAAAGTTATAAGAAGGTAGTAATCAAGGTATTTGTTGATACATTAATGCTCAGCTTTGCAACCAGTTCCTTAAAGGAGGAGAGGAAGAAGAAACAGCACAAGTAAGAGAAATCCCCTCAGTGCCACTGTTACAGAAGGCATCTGCCCACAGCCACAGGCAGCAGCACCTGCACATACTTGAACACTGGTTAGGGAGCTGTTTTAAAGATGTGCAGAAGCTTTAAGTAAATCATGTAAAGCAAAAAATACAAAATTTGAATGTTATCTGAATGCTTCTGTAGAGGTTTTGAACAGAAACTGGAAGAGGAGGAGTTAAAAATGCAGGTTACAGGTCTTGGCTTTTACCCTTGTCAGAATTTGCTTAGAAGGTGCGATGGGGTAACTGAAGCACGAGTTGCAGCGTCCTGGCTTCTTGCAAGAGGCACACAGAGAGATGTGAGACAATTACCAGCATCACGTCTTGGCAGGGTTTGCCAGCACAGCATCCCATGGCTTCCAGGCATAATGGAACCCATGCCTACCATGATGGCCTTGCTTCTTGTGCTTGCCATGCACCTGCAGTACCATTTCTCCCCCCAGGTACTGCAGTCTTCTTGAGGTACAACTCTTGAGCATTGACTCTCAGCAAGAGAGAGTCATGTAGAATAATTCCCAACACACCAAGAACACCACATTTACAAAACAGCTGTGATCATAGAATCATAGAATCATAGAATGGTCTGGGTTGGAAGGGACCCCATGGATCATAGAGCTCCAACCCCCCTGCCACAGGCAGGGCCACCAACCTCCAGGTCTCGATCTACACAAGGTTGACCAGGGCCCCAGCCAACCTGGCCTTGAACACTTCCAGGGACGGGGCATCCACTACTTCTCTGGGCAGCCTGTGCCAGCACCTCACCACTCTTTCTGTAAAAAACTTCCCCCTAATATCTAATCTAAACCTTCCCTCCTTTAGCTTTAGTCCATTCCCCCTTGTCCTGCCATTATCTACCCTTTTAAAAAGTTTAATCCCCTCCTGCTTATAAGTTCCCTTCAGGTACTGGAAGGCTGCAATGAGGTCCCCCCAGGACTAGTGATCTCACTAGTAAGATATTTTTTAAATGGCAATCCAGTTTCCTGAGCTGGCAGGAATCTTTAAGTGAGGGTTTAAGGCACAAAAACAAGTTGTCAAATTATAATTTCAGCCTATACTGATACATTGCCAATGGGACCCAACACACATGTGAAGTGATACATCTACTAGGCAGGCTTGCAGAAATCTTTGCATTTATTTGTCATAATTTAGCTTTTTCAAAGTTGTGGCTTTAGCAGAGTCTCAAAACCAAAAAGCATTTCGATTTCATTCTGATGTTAATCTAACCTAGTCTTAAATGCCTCAGTCTCATTTGTATTGAATAGTTAGACTAAAAGAAAAATACATTAGTATTTTCATTTTTTCATCTTCATTCCCTAAAGAACCATTTACACCAATACTTCAGCAAAGTCTTTTCCTATACATTACAAAAATCTTACAAGAAAGGGGTTTTATAGGACTGTTAACCTCATTTTTGTGTACCCTGGAAACTGTTATTTACATTGTCTCCTTACTCTGGCTAAAGCTAAGCACTGTCTCCTTACTCTGGCTAAAGCTAAGCACTTACCAACAATGCTGTCGAAGAAAGCTCCTCGAAGATGCCAGTCATTCTTATCATTTAAGAAGGTGATCATGTGAGACAGGAGAACATCATTGGCTTTTTGACGTCCAAAAAAGACACAGAGACGTGTTATTCCATTCTCCATCAGTGTTTGTTTCACAATATTCTCTGGGTCACTTAGCAAAGTCACAACTTTCTGCTGGACCATCTCATGCAAGGCTTGCAGCTCTGCAGGAGACAACAGAGCCAACATTTGGGTTGGGGTGGCACAACACATACACGTGTAGTACCTGCTGCTAGAGGAGTCACACCAATACGTTATCCTGAAGAACACCCAACTTGGTAAGATGGACAACACAACAGAACCTCAGCAGTTTCAACGACTGGCTAACCAAGGACTTTATCCAAAGCAGTCTGGAAAGTAAGGTATGTTTATTAGAGCAATCTATTCTAAACTTGTCATAACTATGATGATCCAGCTCATCATTTCTATAGGTGAAACACATGTGAAAAGGCATCAGAATGAGTCAGCGACAATTTTCCTTACAACAGACAGAGTGCTTCAAAGCAACTCTGGTCTGGTACATTTATTTGATCATCAGTTTCAAAATCTGTCAGCTGCTCTCAGATCAAGAATACATTTTTAATTAGGTATACAGACTGGTTTCATTAAGGATACAGAGAGGAAAAACAGGCCTTGAAAAAGTGAGTGTTTCCAATTTCGTTAAATATTAGCAGTGCCCCTCACAATACCCACAAAAAGTTTGAACATCACCTTGCCCAAAGCTTCTACTCCCTGATGCAACTAAAGAAAAAAATCCTATTAAATGGAAACAACAGAATTGTTAATGAATAGGCTCATACTGGAAGCTGTACAAGAGAGGTTCTCAAAGAAGTAGCACAGAAAGAAGTAGCACAGAAATTTCAGCTATTGCTATCCCTGAGTACATGGTGCTATCCCTGAGTACATTACCATGTACTCAGGGGACCTGATAAATTTGTTTTCTATTGTGACTCTGTCAGTCACAGGAAAAAGTTGCCTTCCGGGTTTCTAAAAAGGTAAAAATAATAGAACTATTCAAACTGTTTTCTCCCTTGCATTGCCACTTTCATCTCCAAGCTATTCTGAGGGATAGAGGACAGTATTTCTTAGAAATACAGCCCATAAGAGGGGGCTCCTTTCTCTCACTCCTCAGCAATTCTGAGCACCCCATGCCTTATTGTGCAGGAACTTGATGGGGATTTTTTATGTTTGTTGTTGTTGTTGCAGGTTTGTTTTTTTTTCAAGTATCATCCTGCAACTAGTGAAAAAAAACCTGAAACATTTCTTTTTCCCTACCAAATGGAGTATATGTAGGATGTTTATCGATTATAATTAGTCACAGATTGATCTACTTAGCCCAAAAGAGAAACGCCAGCTTTTAATGACAAACGCTTCCCAGCTTAGAAGACTTGGCCAGCACTGTTCTGGGAATCTATGCATCACTAAAAAGCACTGGAGCTGACACATGGGTCACTTATTGCCATTCCTCCCTCTCCAGAAAAAAAAAAGAAAAGCCATCCCATGGTTTTTAACTCATCCTCTGCGCTACAGCTACAACAGCACAGGCAGCACTGTTACTGCCCGATGGCAGCCAGCCAGCCAGCATCTTCACACAAAAAAATAGACAAGAATTGCCAGGAAAGGAAGAATGACTGAAAAACACAGTACTATGGCTGTGCCAGAATTTGAGAGGTTTTTCAAAGCCAGCACTGCCTGGTGCTTCAGTGGAAGCGGTATTTGGAATACAGCCTTACTTTTGCAACTGACTTTCTTACTGGATCGTGAGTGAAGCTGGATATGCAACCCAGCAGCAGGCGTCACTGTCAAATACCTTGAGAATGTTTGGAGAGGAAAGCCATGCTCATTTATACACTTCCTTGCCTTTCACAGTGTTTGTGTGTCAGTTTCTGCATGAAGCTGCCACAGGAACACTTTGATACCAGTTGGAGGCAAAGCATTCTTCCCATTTAAAGAGGCAGGCTAAGCTTTAAGAGACAAGGAAGATCAGTGCTAACGAGGAGCCTCGGCCCACCATTTGCTATTATAAGCAGGCAAGGTAAGTAGAAGTGACGTTACCAGTGTCATAGTTATCACTAGGGTGAGATGTTTCATCCATTTCTTCTCCAGTTGGTTCGTTTTCCATGTTGAGGTTTTTCAGCTGTACCAGCTCCAGAAATCGCAGGGCTGTTTCTGCCAGCAAGGCTATGTTTTCTTCAAAGGAAAACGTTTTGGTTAAGGGCAGTTCTGCTTTGCCAATTTACATCAGCCTGATGATCCCACCCCCCCCCAAAAGAGAGATTATAATGACTGGTAATGCCAGTTACGATGGGAAAATGGGACTGAAATTAGACAGCGTGCTCTGGCTGGCCCTCCTCTGATGACCCTGATCCCAGCAAAGCTACCAGGTACATATAAGCACACCATACTTCTGTCATGTAAATGAGTGGAAAAACTGTAAGGGTATCAAGGGTAACAAGGCCTAATTTCAGTCTTTTAGAACTAGCCCTAAATGCCACCTAATCTCAGGCTAATGACTAAACAACTTGAGGGAACTTAAAGGCCAATTAACCTGAATTAACTAACACTCCCACACAGTAGACTGCAACAAAACAATGACAAGCCACCCCACCAGAATAGTATCCTAAAGAATAACAACAGGGTTACTCTTGAGGGCTGGACTCCAATTTTAGAACACTTGTCCCCGTATCACTCCACACAATTTGGCACCGTTCTGTGCTGTTTGGAAGCTGCTGGAGCAACCCAGGCTATATTATATGGGTCAGGCCACTGCTGGCACAGGAATAATCCTGTCGAGGCACAAGTCCCACTTAAGCAGCCATTCTGAGCCTTGTCCAAGACAACAACAGCATGCCACTGGAGCCTGTCCACAGCCCAGATCAAATCCTGTAAGTCACCAGTCTGACTGCTTTCAAAAAGTGTGCTACAATAACAAAAGTTAACTCAGGTATTAGAATACATGTATAGAGATTTGTTTGTGATTTAAACTGCTTTCTTCAAAGCTCTTTGAAATTGAGGCAACTTAGACTTAACCATCAAATAACCTTTGGTTCAAATAACCTTTCCAAGTTTCAGAAAATACTCCAGCTGTACTGAGGTTGAAAATAAAGTCAAACCACTGAACGCAGAGAGAGGCTGCATGTAAGCAGATTCACCAGGAGTCTGTTGAGTACTGGTACATGTGGCCTTTTTGCACTTAGAGAAAAGGAGACTGCACTTTGTTTCCCTTATTTGTTTTCCTCCAGCTTATTTTAAAAGTTTGGCTTTATTTTAGTTCATTTAAAAATTTATTAGTAGAGTGTTACAAGAATATTTTTTTCCTAATCTGTAAATAAAAGTGAGGCATGACAAAACAGTTATAGAACCCTAAGTGTGGATGACCAAGGTGACCAAAATCAATTGGTTCTATTCATTAACTATACCTATTCTTCAATAATTAGTTTTGTCAGCTTGCCTAGTAAACAAGAGGGAGAAAAGAGTATCACCTGGGACACTTTCAACTGAATTCTGCATTTATAACTTAAAAGAAACCCAACAAAACCAAAACAAGCAAAGCAACAGGCATATAGGTATGCTAGTCATAGTGAATAAGGGTACATGGTAATTAGCCAATATGGACATGACTACAAAGCTTCTTACTGAACTGGACAGAACTCATCTATCTGAATAGTGTATAAATGAAACATGTGCTATGGTGTAAGACAGTCGATTACATATCAAATCATGTAATTTCAGCCCCTGAACATACTTTTTTTTTTTTGGTGTCAAAATAACTCTGAGGTGTAACAACATGCTTTAAGTTAGTTTCACATTTATTCCATTTAATCAGACCACTCTAAGCGATCTGAGCTAATGAAACGTCAGTTAAGATAAATTAATAAAAGCAGCAATGGGTGGGTGAGCTCCAAAAGCCCTGTTCCCATACTTCACTGCACAGTTACTACTGGGACAAATATTTCCTGTTTGTTACGCTCTGGCTTAGAGAATCAGGGCTGCCTTCCTGAGCGTGAGACTATCCCCCCAACCGCTTACCTTCGCTGTGAGCAGAGCCGCTGTGTGCTACACCCAGGCCCTGGCCCAAAGCACAGGCACACATCCTGCAGGTCGCTTTTAATGCAGAACCACAGGGAAGAATTAATGTTCATTTAAGGGGGAATAAAATCCGTTAATCTAGCAGAGAGCAAACACGTTCTGTCAGCCACTGAAAATGTTTTTACTTTGGGTACAGCTCTACATTGGAAACTCATCTGTTATTGTAAGTCAATTCAATAATTGCTAAGTTGCTGCCACTGCCTGTACTAGCTAGCTTAAGTGACCTACAGACCTACAGTCGTATCCGAGGCTTCAAGATTTACTGAAACAGAAGCAGCACGCTGTGTGATGACACTGAGCAGAGGAGCAAACAGTTAAGGGAATACAGAAAAGCCCGAGATGCAAGTTTTGACAGGATTTCCTCTTACCAGCATATGCAAGTCTGACAATGGTGGCTTCATCCTGGGCCAAGTGTGCAATGCCTGGCAGAATGTATTCTGGGTAAATGTTAATATCATTGCGTGGCACCTCTTTGACCAGAGCAAGAACTTTAGTTAGTGTCCTCACAGATTCTGCCCTCACCCTGGGCACAGAGTCGTTGCTGAAATGTAACAGATAAGGAGTAATACGATCCAGAAGAATCTCTACACTTAATCTTGGTGCTAAATGAAGGATCAGTTCCAAAGCAGCCAGTTTTGAATCACAGTATTTGAGAGTCTGTAAACAGGAAGTTATCACAGACACTAGAATAACCAGCCCATTCTCTTTTGTCTCTCCCTCGGCTTTCTCTGTGCGATCATGCCCACAGAGATTGTGAATGATGTTGTCCAGATCTTTACGTATGACCAATATACGCTCATCTGCAGATACAAACGTTTCCTTGGCAAACTGGGCCATGTAAGGCTGAAGGAAAGTGTAAAATATTTCAGGAAATGCATTGTTACGTTGCTGTTTCAAATAATCTTCAGCTGCTAAACGTTTATCTGGCTCGCGATGGACCATCTGAGTGACCTTGAGAAAGGCAGAAGCAGGAGGGAGCGGGAGAGAAAGATTAAAGGTTTAGACATTTGTAATGAAAAAAAAACCCAAACCCAACCACCATCAAACCCAACTGATAAGCAATTTGTCACCAAAGTAGGTGAAATAAACTACAAACAGACCGCACAAATGGTTCTAATTGCTGGAGTCCATCCTTACCAGTTCTCTAATGCTGCGGTCTTCTATTTTGTTTAGGACTTGATCAGGGGAAAAGAGGCCATTTCTGTAGGCCAAAAGCTGCGATAAGTCAAACAAGGGGACTCCTTCTGTGAAGAGCTCTGCTATTACACAGCCTGGGGGGGGAAACAGAAAGTCAAGTACGTCAGAGGATTGCAAACAGACACTTCAACTTTGCTTTCTATCTGCAGACAAGAACAAACTACCCCACTCTTAGCTTGATTAAAATCAAGGTAAATGAGCTGCCAAATTAACTTGCAGAAAAAAGACAGCATCTCAAGTCCCAAAACTGGCTTTTACACTTGATCCCTGAGATATCTCCCAAGTATTTTACTTTAAACATGCCAACAGCACAGGAGTTTTCAATTAGGAAACATGAGGCAGTGGTTTCAGCCATCTGCCAGCTGGAAAATACACAACCAGAAAAGGATCCCACATCACTGTCACGTGGAATGAGAGTGCCAGGAAGTCAGCATGGAGTGGGCAGTAGGTGAAAACTATGCAGCCTTTTTACATAAAGTAAAGAAGAAACCTCTACTTTCAGAGTGGTGCTGGGGGACAGCATATACTCACACAAGCACAGTGATAAATAACAAGACTGTCAAACACTGCCCCCTCACTCCCCCACCCCACCGTGTACATGACATGTTCCTTCCAAAGGTCCCACTCCTGCAGTTTACTCCCAATGGTCACCATCTTGCTTTAGCAGTGGAGCGCCCTGGAAATCTGGCCATAAGATCAGCTTTTAAAATGAAGCAGTATTACCTTTAAATTCAGATTTTCAATCACTTTAGCATTAAAAAAAACCCAGCCAAACTTACAGCTTTGAAACTACTCAGGACAAGCCTGAGATTCAAGACAGGGTCCCACAATGGGACTCTATCTATCTGTGAGTGGGAACACAAGAGGAGCTTCCCCACTTATCCAACATCCTGCCTGTGGAGAAAATGACATGAGAAGGGGCTTCTAAAGCCAGTATTGCCATATTGCCCCGAAAACCAGCCCAGACAGCCAGACCTCAGGTGAGCCACTGACTGATTCCTCCTCTTGGGTCCCACAAGGCATATGCCATGTATCCCCAGGACCTCAGCCACAAGATGATGGTCTATGGCCTGCAGAACCATCTCTTTCCCAGGGCAGAGTTGAGCCATAACCGAACAGTTTGTGACTTCCCTCCTCAGATAACAGAGTGATACACTTAAGTTACATAGCTTACTGTATTGTGTCTGTACTTCTGTGAATGAAAAGTC
Source organism: Zapornia atra (assembly GCA_013400835.1). Lineage (NCBI taxonomy): Eukaryota > Metazoa > Chordata > Aves > Gruiformes > Rallidae > Zapornia > Zapornia atra. The sequence goes on from VZTU01010302.1 coordinate 201,460, forward strand.
TGAATTTCATTCCTATGCTTAAAATAAGCAAGCTTTTCCACACGCTGTCCTCTAAGCCCACTGTAAAAACCAAAAAAGACCAAACCCACAAAAATCCCCAAATAAGCTTTAGTGCCCTCCAGCACACGATCATAAACAACACATTGGTCTGTCTCGATGGCTCCAAGTACCTGCTGAAAAGATATCCATTGCACGCTTTAACTCCCCCCTTGTTCGCTGATTGCTATTTGCCAAATCTACCAGAGGTGTTGAAGGGTCCCGCATGTTTTCCAGCTCCGTAGCAAACATACTGCCATCCACAAAGCGCTCGGGAGCAATGTAACACGTTCTCCTCCGCGATGTGTCAAAGAAATAATTGAAGTCAGCAGGATTGTCTTCAGGAAGATAGGTTGGTTTAAAGCTGGCAAAGTCAGTTAGAAGAACCCAGTTCCAGCTGGTCACCATGATGTTCTCTGTTTTAATGTCCCCATGGCGGACTCCAGATTTGTGCGCTTGGTCCACCGCAGTAAGGATCTGGAAAGCGATCCACCTTTTTTCAATGTTGTTCAGGAATGGCCTGGTGCTGATTCGATCATACAGGTTGTCCCGTACGTACTGCCTGAAAAGCATCGCAGCCTTCTCGGACAACGTCGCTTTCTGGAAGGGAAGGCAGTTCTGCGCCGAGTATAACCGTATCTTCAGCTCCTCCAGCTCCTGCTTGTAGCTTGTCAGGGGTAAGGTTGGATCCTGAATGGCGAACACCTTCACGACCACCAGCCCCTCACGGTGCTTGGCTCGGGCCACCTTGAAGAAACGGGTGCTCCCCAGGCTCTTGTCGTATTCGAAGTCGTGGATGTCTGAGAAGTAGCTGTCCACCGAGAGGATCTGCGAGGGGGCGATGCCAGCCAGCTGGTTCCCCATGGCGGCTCCTCTCCTCCCGGGCGCACCAGGGCTCTCCCGCGTCAGCCTGAGGGAAAACACGACGCCTATTTCACACACCGGCCGCAGCTACGGGTTCGCTCCGCTCCGCTCCCGCCCAGCCCCCGCTCTCCCGGACCCCCCTCCCCGAGCGGGCCCTGCCGCCGCGACTCCTGCCCCTCCACAAGGCCCAGCCGCCGGGGTAGCGCTGCCTGGGGCCGGGTTCAGGAGAGCGGGGCACCGGGCGCCGCGGCGGCCGGTTCCCTTCCACGGCACTCACCGGCGCGGCTC
>VZTU01010302.1:217411-255685 GCA_013400835.1 Zapornia atra
CCCCCCCAAGTAGACATCTCTCCCTCTATTTTTGTGGCATGAATATAACCTGCAGGGAAAAATGGAAATTGGGCTTGTGCCCTTATTTCTAGGGTGATTTGGATTGGTGGTGTATTGCTGGAAAAAAACAGCCATCCTAGCTGCCAGGCAGTTTTAATAATGATTTAAACTCTTTCCCCATATTTATTGTGTTCTTTTCTTAAGTTTCTTGTTTTCTTTTTCTTAATCAAAACATCCAGTTTGTCCATATATAATGATTTAATGTAAACAAACCATAGATTTCTTCCAATAGTGATTTCTAAGAGTGATACAAAACATAAAAGGGAGAAACTCAGTCTGGCACACTGAGGAAGGTGTAGGATCTGCAGGGTATCTTCTTCATTGCTCTAACCTCCACTCTTCAACACACAAGCCTTGTTTTTCTAACTATAAGACCTGCAGGAACACCACACCTGCACAACCATCTGATTAGCCAGAGCTAAGCAAATCTGAACCTTAATTCAGCAGAATCCTCTGAACTGGTAGACAGCCAACTCAATTAAACTGCTGTCCTGATAAGGAGAGACAAAAATCCTCCTGAAAAGACTTGCCATGGCACAAAGTACCCACCAGAGTAAACCTGACAGCAACAGGCAGATTATTCACAGGATTTAATTTTTCTCTGGCATTTATTTCCTTATTATTGCTGGAACCTCTCTTTGTGATGGAAGTGGAGTTTGGCATTTCACACTGATTTAAGAGCAGGCTAATACTTAACTCCCTGTGTCACCGAATGAATATAGATCCCTGTTAAGCAGTTTCAGTGTCATTAAGTGTAATTGTACTAAATTAGCATCCATGGAGATGTCCTGGGTAAAAAAGGATTTTACTGGAGCAGCGATTCTATACAAATAATGTAATCCTGACAGGGAGAAAAACCCCAAGCCCACAGCACCCCACAACTGAGCAATAGCTGAGAGGAGGGATTTGTAGTGGCTCTTCAGAAGAGCAGGCAGGGAAGCGCCTTCACGCCAGCGCCCCCCGGGGCAGGGGGGATTGCTTTTCTCAGCGAAGCCCATCGGAACGGTCCCGGCCCCTGGGCATCGCTGTTGGGTACAGGAGTTTCCCTAGAAGAGACGCGTGACCGTCGCAGACCCAGGTTTGCCTGAATCGTGATTTTTGGGAGTGCTGAGCTCTCTCGCTGGGCAGAAGTTACCTGCAGTGCTGGTGTTTTTCTCTGGGTTCCTCTGAGCGCTCTGCACAAGGACAGTTTGCCATGCAAATTCTTCAAACGATCCCCTTAAGAATTAATGTTGGAAGAAGGCTTTTTCCTTTTTGAGCTGCTATGCTTAACAGCTAATTAGCCCGTGGTGTCAAGGCTAACATGATAATTCCATAGGCCAGGCATTTCTCACGAGGAGCAAGGAATAATTTAAAATGGTCATTAGGAGCTGCATGGTCTACAAAAGAGAATTTCTTTTCACTTTAACTTTAGATAATTGTGCTCCAGTATTACTTCCAATTTAGAGCTCGTTTCTGGAGCTACTAGGTGAAATAACAAGCTGACATCTGTACTGTTTCATGTGCTTGATTACCTGTATGCAGCAAGTGGCCAAAGCACAGTTTCAGATAACCAAGTGATTTGGTGCTTAAGGGAATTTTCAGTATAATTAATCAGCATCTGGGGACATTAACCTGTTTGCTTAAGAAGGATTTTTGGCTAATTGAGGTTCACAGGCTAAGGTTACACAGAATGCAGAGTAACCTTTAGTTCAGCCTTGAAGCCTTGCACTGGAGGCTGTTTCAGAGGATTATTTGGGGGGAAAAAAAAAAGTAACTTGTATCTAATAATTTGCCTCTTAACCATCCTTAATTCTTAGCCATTTGATTATCTTTCATCACATGTCCATTATGTTAAACTGATGGAAAGTTACATTCCTTTTATATAAAAAAGGAAGGGTAAGAATTGGTCCTTACCTATACACAGGGAATTTCTGAGTAACAAATCTTTGCTTCCAGTAGTGTTGAAGCATGTTCAAGTTTTATTAATTAATTTTCATGTGCACACAACAAACTGACATATATTTTCCAATTATATCCATAAAACAGATCTTTCACAGCCTGCTTCAGCCAGAGAGCACCAGGACTGTGTGACATAGGAAGGAAGAATGAATTCCAGAAGGAGGATTCTCCACACATTGTGCCTTTTCCCAGCCTCTAGATATCCAAACCCAGACACCTGCCACCAAGAGCTTCACAGCTGAGTTTGGCAATCAAGCCAAAAGAGGGATGGGCTTTCTCAGGTCACCAAGCAAGATGAACTGTATTCTCTGGAGAGTAAGGAAACTGTTTTTACAAGTGGTTTTAAAATATTGCCTCCCAAAGATGACCATTTATGCTACTTTCTTTTACTGCATTGTTACAGGAGTGATATTATGATACAGCAAATTGCTTTTTCACCAGCAGCACCTACCTCCTACGTACCAACACCTTCATTTGCATTCCTTGGCAGCTCGCAGCACGCGGATCCCTGTGTTGGCCCGGCAGACCAGATGGGATGCCTTGGCTTGTGCTTAAGACTGGAAGGCAGGTTTTGTAACATTTTGCTGCACATTTTCATGTGCTAGTAACAGGAGCATGTGATCCCTAATTCCTGAGGTACAGCATCACTCCTACTCCCATGCCAAACCTCTTCTGAACAGGCTCAGCCAGCTTTGCAACTTGCAACAGTCGTTCTTCTCTGATACCTACAGACAGGGATTAGAATAATACTGTCCAACTGCCTTTCAGATCTTAGGAGTAAAGATGCATCTGCCAATGCGAAGGGCTAATATCATAGTATCTTCCAATGCCATAGTATGATATAATGTCAGTTCCTGAGTATTCTGATGTAAAATCCTAGTGTCACAACAATTCTATAGACTTCCAGGGCAGTTTTGAGTAAGGACATTAAAGGTGTGTCAGGAGCTAATGAATTTAACTATTTCAGTGTTCTTTTCCAGCAAAGAATGAAAAGACATGGGCTATGTATGGGATTTATATTCTTATTAATTTTCTATGAAAAATTGCTGGATGAAAGAATCACAGGGTCTGAGTTTTGACCAAGAGATTACTCAGTCAACTCAGGAGACCACCAGACTGGTCCGTGTGTTGCTCATGGAAATGGTGTAATTTCCATCCCTCAAAGTCTTTGGTTACAGAGCAAACAAATGCTGTGAGGAGAAACATACACAAAATTTCTCACAGAGCAGTAGTCTATGTCAGAGTTTCTCAGGCCTTTTCAGTTGAAGAACAAGCCAGACTTTAAGCAAGGAAAGTCACATCTTACTTGGTTGTGTCATAATTGGTTTCTTGTATAAGTTAACAGCACGTGGACTGAAATGGGATCATCCACACTTTAGGTGAATGCCCATTGTATTTGTCATTGGTATTTATTTGTTTGCTTATAGTTGGCAGTATATCTCACTAATGTGGGATACATCATTTCTAAATGGAGCACCTAAGATCTGATAAGCCAGTGGTGAAAATCTGTTGAGAAGTATTCAACTAGGTAACTTCCATAGGGCCTCTCTATCCACTTGCTTTGCAACTCTTCGATACGTAGGCGTTTGCAAGGAGGTGTTTCCTGGTGTTTCCTGGCACCCATATTGCACCATTCACTCCAGAGTAGTAAGAGTGAGGATGCAAGATCTTCCTTTGTTTCCTCTAGTCCTTTTACACACACTGTTAAGCTACCATGGGAAAAAGAAATGTTTACTGCTGCTGCCTGCAGTCCATTAATCGAAATTTCATTCTTTCCATGACCTTGCTTGTAGTAGCTGTGTGTGATGTTTGTAAAAGCAGCAAATTTTGAGGCAAGGGATTTGTCTATAAATTCTCATTTACTTCTACCTGTTGTATTTCTGATGAAAGGTCCTGATTGACCAAATGAAATGTAATCTTTTTAAAGACCAAAATGAAATGTAATCTGTTTAAAGACCAGCCTAGATAGATAACTGCTTTACAGCGAATATTTTATGAGGGTTTTGTGAACTCTGAGTCGGTGTGAATGTCAGCATGGGAAATATATTTAATCTTCCTGCACAGCTGTTTTTATCAGCCTTCTCAACCATTAATAAACAGCTGATAAAGCTCTCAGGAGAACTTGCCATGATGCATACTGAAACCAGCTTCTCCAACCCGTCCCCACTGTTGCCTAGTGGAAGGTTAAGGCTTTAAATTGGTGGGAGAGTTTGAGAAGACTTGGAAAAATTTGGAAGTGGTTACACAGGTGATAAGAGGCCTGGCTTTAGCCCATCATCTCAGGTGAAATGAGAAGACAACTCATTTCATTGGAAGCAAGAGCGCTTTTTTAATGCTGGGCAGAATTCGGGGATTTCCTAATTGATGTCAATAGCTCAGCTGCTCCAGATGGAAACTCACAACCTGGGAAGCTGTGGGGGAAGTGGGAGCGAAGCACTTCCCACCTGCCTGCAGGCTCCAAAGTGGAGTAACATGGTAAATGCTATTCTGGTTGAATGCTTTAAAAAGACTGGGCTGCTAACCTGCTCTCAGTAAAATTGCTGAGGACATTCCCATTATTTTCAATACAAGGAGAATTTAATGCTGAAGAGGGAGGAATGTTATTTCAGAGTGACTTCCCTGACAGTAGAGACCATATGCCCCTGAATTACCCAGGAAGTTGTTTTTCTAGTGCCTGGGAATTTCTGTTTTTCATTTCAGTCAAAACTACTCTGTGTTGACAGTATTTATTCATGACACATTGCTCTATGGGATACTCTTTTGAGTTTGCCATGTTTACCTGACAGAAGTGACTCAGGGACAGTTGTGCCATCAGGTAAATGATATTTAGGGTAAAGCATCTGAATTGTCCTTTGGCTGGAAGAGTGTGGGAGTTGCTGGTTAGTGTTCATTGTGGCCATTTTAGAATTTAAAGGGGCCATGGGAGTGCTTGACTCTGAAAAGACATATGGGGTTAAGTGAAAAAAGGATATAGTATTTTAAGTGAACTTTTGTATCAGTGTTTTGTGACCTTGAAAATTATATCACAAGAGTGACAAGTGTTTTCCTGTGAATTTATGTCCACGTTCGTGGTTTTCATGCTTTTCACAGAAAATACATGTGGTAAACACTCCCCTTACGAAGTGCTTCATCTATGCTACCTGGATGTATGTGCTTAGCACTGGGCAGAATTCATGAGGTAATTTTGTAGTCAATAGCAAGTGGCTGAAAGATGGAAGCAAGCACATCCTCTGCAAATGTAGACGTTTGGAACAATTTGTTTTAAATGTTTAATAACAGATGCAACTTGCAACTATTTATTAGATCCTTAGAGCACTGCAGGTTTGCTTAATATCCCAGCTAGCCAGTGTAAACATTTTGTGGTTACTGAGTGGTTATCTACTACAAAGGTGAGAGTCCAGGTAGCAGGTCTGGAGGACAAGCACGTCTATTTTGTGTATGTCTTACACCATACATAGGAAATGCTTGAATTACTCAGTTACCAAGCCTTTTGCAGCTAAAAACTATAATCTAGGCCAGTAGGTAGAAAATGTTGTTATATATAGTTATTCTATCTTCAATATGCAATGCATCAGTGGTGGCAAAATCCACTTTATAGAATACCAATGTTCACTTTATCATAGTGGCCATGATAAGACTGACTGGGTCCTGGGACTTAAACTCTTACCCTTGGGTAAGATTTGCCCTGTATTTCCAGCTGTTGGAACTTGACACCTCATGAGAAGAAAACTCCTTACAAATGCATTGGGTAAATTATGTGCCATTACTCTACCTGAGACACAAGCATGGATATAAAGACTGCTCTCCTTTTCACCAAAGGTGCTTTATCCTCACAAACTTCTCCTATCTTCACACAGTACATTTCCTATATTTCCATGAACAGGCACACTGTGTGCATCCATTTAATCAAGGGAACGAAATAACCCAATACTCTTGAATCAAATTCTGATACAGTAAAAATAAATGCAGATGTTTCCTATATGCAGGCTTCCCAGGTGGTTAATTGACAGTTTAGGCAAATGTTATTTTCTTGCACTGTTAATAGTTTTTTGTTAAGTGTGTCATTTAGTTACAGAGTCTACAACTGTACTGACAGCAGGGAGAACAGTTTGCTTTTTGTAAAGTCGGTCTGAAGGTTGTTATTTAAGGCAGAATCAAAGACTTAGGAAGAAGATGGGGACTTGGCTCCCATGAGGTGATAAGGGAAATTGCATTGAGACAACAGAGCAGGAGGTTAGCTTCCTGGGCTCTGCAGCAGAGAGATAGGGGAAGCAGAAGGGAACCAGTAGTCAATCACAGGGTAACGGCATCACGTTATTGCACGGGTTGCCCTGGGAAAACAAATGGAAGGAGAATAGTATGATGTCTTAGACATGCACTGTAAGGATTTGTAGGGTGATTGACAGACCTGTCTGCTGAAGATGGGCTTTAAATAGAAAAATGGGGGGAAGAGAGGGGTGAAATGCCCCGTTAACTCCAGTAGTGACACCACTTACCCCACTAGAAACCCTATCTTGAAATCATCTCCCAAGAGTATGAAACATAACTCGATTCTCCCACCTAAAAATCATAGCAGCTCAAGAGCACTCAGTAAGTTGATTGTTCTGTGTACAGGAAGCCCTTGAAGTGACTCTTGCAAGGAAAACCCTGAGACGGATGCATGAGGAAAGTGGAGGCTTCCTTTTTCATCTGTTTTAAAGCCAGCACTGGTATCAGCTTTCAGCGTGAAATGGGAAAGTGGGTATCTTCTTGTACCAGATAAGTTGCTGTCGAAGAGCAGCAACAGCCTGAAGTTGCTTGGAGCAACTTGAGAGAGGCTGGAAGTGTGCTGTATGTGATGCCCTAAGCTGGGCCCTACGGCACATACAGCCAGCTGGCTTTGGCAACAAGCCCTCAAGAGTGCTGTTTGAAAACCGCTCCTTTGGTATGCCTAGAGAAAGGATTCAGGGATGGGGCAGGTCTTCCTGCACTTCAAAAGGCGATGTGACAAAGGTAGAAGTAACACAGCAGTACCCTAATCCCCAGCGTGCATGTTCCCACTGCAGAGTGAGGAACAGTGCCTGCATTTGGCACCAGCAGTGGATGATACCATCCTGCCGGTGGGGTGATCTGTCCCAGTTCTGCAATGTTATTTCTCAAATTTTCTCCATAATCCATAGGTTTAGCAAGCATCTTCCAGTTATATAATGCACTAAACATCCCAAATACAGTTTCTGTACTATAATTTTCTTTTCTGACTGAAAAACTGTGCACTGTTTCTCTGTCATGGAAATGCGATTGAGTCTGGAAACAGCTTTTGTGCATATTCGGTGTGCCATATTGATCAGAACAGGGAGAGAGCCAAGAGAAGGCCTTCTCCATAGAAACACAGGGTTACAGTGGGAGCACAGAGACTTCTCTCAGTGATAAATGGCACCGACACTGGGATTGCTGTGCTTGTTTAGTCTCTGGAGGTATCTCTATTCAATTACATCTCTACTAGCATGCCCTTCACTTTCACTTTAAATCTGCTCAACATCTGGGCTGCTAGATATTACAAAACCCAAACACGTTGTACCATTTCTTCCCAAGAGTCCTTTTACTAGTATCTTGAAGCCTGAAATTTTATATTTGCATGGGAACACAACAGTATCAAATCACTGAGAGCAACTGATACTGCTATAGCTATACCAGATCAAGCTCTGTTCTCGGTTACCCCTAAGAATTCAGCAGGGATTTAGCTGCACATATATATAGGGGTTTTTTTGCTTTTTAGAGTGATTCATAACCGAATTTGGCAGATGGAAGAAAGGCAAGAAGGGAGGCTCATTGCTACAGGATGCTGTGGGCACCAGCAGTCTATATGGGCCCTTAGAGGAATTAGGCAAATTCACGCATGAAAAATTCATCTGGGCTGTTGCACCTAGAGACTCCACTTCTGGTGCAGGAAATCCTTGACCTGCAGATTGCTGTAAGCTTCTCTTGTTGGGTTTTTGTGCATCTGCTACGAGCCATTGAAGGAAGCATGTCTTGATGGACATGTATTCTGACTGGGTGTGGCTGCTCTTATGAATCGCTGAAGGCAGATGGTGAGACCTATGAAGTGAACCCTCAGGACTGTAACATGTGACACAAGAACATGACAGTATTCCTTCTGTTTGGGAGAAATGGGTGAGAACAGTCTCTTGCCTCGTGCCAGCGCCCCTGAAGGCACCCCCTACCTCGTCTAGGGGTTTGGCTGCCTGGACTCAGGGCCAGTGTAGTGTCTTGTGGTGCAGCTGGTGGTCTCAGGGAGAGAGCTGGGAGGACTCAGTGAGATCCCTCCCCACCTCCTGTTCACCCAGGACCTGGTTTTAAGCTCTATCGTCTTGGGTCCCAACCAGTCTACACTGCAGCTGCATTACAGCCATGCCCATGCTTGGCTGTGGACATGGCTGATGCATGCACTGACTCTGACTGTTCCCAGCCTGACCCCAGACCTGCCTCACCACCCATAGACTTGCCTGATGACCTGGACTCTAGGCTGTGCTTGGCTGCTCACTTTGAGCCTGCCCTGCTCCCTCCATGAAAGCAGTGGGCTGGGCCCTGGTTGGTGAGGGCCATGTTCTCCTGGCCTGCTGGTGCCCCATGGCTCCCCTATCTCTTAGATTTATTTCTCACTCCTTTGCTGTGCCACAGCAGTGGCTGTAGCCCACTCTCAGGTCTGGTATGACATGACCAGATGGTTGACCCAATCTGTGATCCACTGACCACTGAGCATGGAAAAGGTGATGAAAGGGTGTTTTGTGCACCCATGTCTCTTGTACACCTTTGCCTGTGGGGCACAGGCACACACCACAGCTGCTGCCCCCCCATCACATTGCCTGCTTGCCTCTTCACCATGTGAATCTAGCACATGTGATCTCACACACTGGGAGAAAAAGTGGTAGGTCTGGCATAATACTATGTTTGATCATGCAGTTACATCTTCCCAGAGGTTCCCTTACAAGAACTTACCAGGTTGAAGGTTACCATGCAAAACACAGAGGTTAGGGGTATGTATGGACGTGGCTGCTCAATGAAGCCTAGCAATGGTGGCAAAGTCACTAAGATGCATCTTGCCTGGGCTGTGTATTAGTTTGACAAGGGGTTCTTTTGACTTCAACCAGGAGAAGATAATAAAGTGGCCTGGGGCTGAAACATGGCTTACGGTATATTTGTCGCCATAACTTAGGATAACAAATAAGATCACTCCAGCTACCAACAGCTTGCCTATCAATGTATGCAGTGTTCAGAGTTGAGAGAAGTTAATAACACAGCATTCTCTGCAATTGGAATCTGTTCATCTAATTTGCCTCATGAGACAGCAAATCAGTGGCAGGTTCTCTCTTCCTGCCTTCCTTCCTTGAGCATTCCATGTCAAAGGAGGCTCGTGTCAAACGGCCCTCAGGAATGAGCATTTCTGGGCACAAAACACAGGATTCAAGTTTCATCACCCTTTCCTGTCAATAAGTTTCAGTGCTGTAGGGGAAGAATAATTTCTCTGGTACCTTCCACCTCTGCTAGAATTGAACCATGTCCAGACTCAGCATGGGAAAGCACATCCAGCAAAGTATTTAGACAATTGCTTCCCTCAGTAAAGCATCAACTTGTATTAATAAAACTTTTAAGGTTTAATATTGCATCTGCTCTGTAATTTGGTTCACTGTAATTTTTGTTTTAATAAAAAATCCATTTATTCATCTCTCCTCCATATGCCACAGCTCTGTTTCACCCTTTTTATAACTGTGATGGGTTTTTCCTCTTCCACTCATAAACGTGGAGCACTTTGCCTGCCTGCTCCTATTTCCACCTTGCTGGGCCCAACCTCAGAACCTTGCTCTGCTTCTCTCTGGCTGATTAACTGATGTTTCATCCCTTTCTTTTGTCTAAGGAGTAAATTGAGGGTTTTTTCCTCATAGGTCATCAGGCGTTGATTCGCTTGTATTTTTGCTAATTCTATTTGTATTTCCTTTTGCATCTGTATCCTCCCCTTGTGGTTTGGGTCAAAAGCATTATAAATAAATTAACAACTCTTTCCCTGCCTGCCAGGATAACTGCTTTTAAAAGTCTGGTTTCTAATTCCTTAGAGCTGATGAGGGACTTGTGCCCTGAAGCAGAGAGTTTGATTTCTCAGCCTGTACCCTTTGTAATGAATGTTCCCATTATATGCTTACTTGTCCAATCTTCTTTTCAATCTGAGTAACATTTGACCTCTGAGATGACCCGAAGCAAAAAAATTCCACATTTTAATCACTTCCTATTTTATTCAAAAGAAAATGAAAAAAAAAAGAAAAAAGAAAAAAGAAGAATAGAAAAAGGCTTCTTTCCTGTGTTTCAGATGTGCGGTGGCTTGGTTCTTCCCTGGTGTAGGGTAAAAGCAAATAAGAGCTCTTTGCTGTACCTTGTTCTTCTGTACTGTCTTTCATTTCCCTCTGTGTCTGTCTCCTGCCTGCTCTAAACAGTTTGCATCTTTTCAGTCCTTGCTCATATAAAAGCTTCTGCATGACTATTCATGACCATCATCTGCCTCACGTCTTTGCATTTCTGCAGCTGGTTTTTGTGAGATGATGATATGGCTGGCTATGGGTGCTCCCAGTTAGACACATCCTTAGTTTCTAAAATAGAAAATAATCCTGCCTCATCTCATTCTCTAGGCATGCTTTTTTGATCATCCATTCATAATGTGAGCAATACCTTCTGCTGGATGCCTTTAAAGTGGCTGCAGTATATCCCCTGCACTAGAGATCCAGGCTATCCAAAGCTGACAGCCAATTCAATCCTAAAATTATACTTGAAGTGTGTAAAGAGCAGAAAGAATAGATTGGCACACAGCTACTAGGAAGAGTGTCCTTTGATATATAAACAGATAAAGTCTAAAGCAGACATAATTTTCCAGAATCCATTTTCTGAGTGTCTTTTTACTTTCAAATACTGTTCTTCAAGTCAGACATTTGCCAATTTACTACACAAAATGCAGAGCCTGTTGGCCAAGCTTTTATTCTAAACTATCAAGCTGATTCTTCCTTTTAGCTGTACATAGGTTTCCAACACGTTCTTCTTTCTAGCTAATGAATAGAGAAATGAACTGGCATGGGAAGCAGAGCTCTTAAAACTGGAGTCTCTTATAAAGTAGGGTATGTTTTATTTAGTAGATGCGAAGCAGCTGAACTATTAATTGTACTTGGAGTTTCAGGTGCTCAGCACTTGGTCCTTACTCTCTGCCAGCTTTCAAATGACATATATGATTTCAATTAGATCTTTTATAGCCTGGCATTGGCAGGATTCATATTCTTCACTCTACGATAAGTCATGTTTCATGCACCTGAAATATCTTCTCTCCTTGCTTGCTTACTTCACCAGCCTCCAACCTGAGATGGTCACTAAGACAAGAGGAAAAACAATACCTATCAGTACTCTAAGCCCCTTTAAGTGAGAGGAAGGCACCCCATGGTGAGTCCTTATAAAGCTAGTATTGCAATTGCCTTTTCTTCCGTGGTGTGTAGCAGTCTTAATGAGGGACGTGTTCCTAGGGAAGCATTTGGAAGGAGTCTGGAAAAGGAAAAGAATGGCAGACCATAAAGACATGAGAAAAAAGGTTAGGTTTTTTGGTTCTTAGCTGTTGAAGCATCTTGAGGATGGTACCTAAGTTTAGAAAGAAAAAAGTTTTGCCTAGGTATAAAGCCACAAGGCAACAGCAGAGTACATTGTGCAACAAGGGTGAGGAGCAAAGTTGAGTTGCTAGGAGGTACTGTTTCCTCTTTAGTAAAGTGTCTCCTTAATTTCAAGGAGAAAGGTGTATGTCAAATCTGGTGGAATGCATGTTGAAATTCCATAGCTTTGCATGAGAAATATTTTGAATAACTAATGCTGAGTCTTTAAGGGTGAATTGCTGGAATCAGACTTGGTTTGAAAAAGACCTTCTTCTTGTTAAGGTGTGAAGAAGAAGAAGGTATCTCAAAAGCATGCAGCACTTCTGGCTTTTACTATTAATTCTTCTGATAAGATTTAAAAAAAAAAAAAAAAATTAGATTTCTGAAGCCTTTTAAGGGTCTTCTAGCAAGAATGCATCTTTTATCCCTAAGTACATCTGCAGATCTGGTATTTGATGTCCAGTATGCAATTTCTGTAAAGCTTGTGCTTAAAGAAGAGTGTTCTCTTGATAAGGTGAGTTTGTATATCTCTGATTAGGTCTTAAATAAGTGGCCCCATTAAAGACCAGGACTGTACTGTGCCCTCCACTTGAGGCAAACCTCCTGTGAAAGTGCCTTTTCATAGGACTCTCCTGAGTAAGAGATGGAAGATTTGCCTGTCTGAGAAAAGGAAGGCTAATGAGAAAAGGCCCACTTCTCTGTAATACTTCTTCCCCTCCTCAAGCACTTTCTGCTGGCTAGAAGCTTAGTGGGTTTTTGGCTACCTGATGTCCTGGGTTTGAAGGCAAATCTGAGGATAGTTACTGCGTGGCAACTCTATAGGAAGATTAATTGCATTAGGCAGGCAAGACTGTGGGAATCTGATGTGCTGGACTTCGGATTAGAGAGAGTTAGAGGTGAGAAGCAGCTCAGCTGGCTGCCAGGTTCACAGCAGCCTGGTCTTTCTAGCCCCACTGCTCTATGAAGCACACTAAAATGAACCCATGGTCCGTTGGTCCAGTGGGGAAGAGGTTTTCATGCTCCTCCTAGACACACATGAATAATTAGCTGAACTTTCCTATTCAGACCAATTAATAGTCCGTGGTATACTATGTGTTTAGGAGACAAATAAAATACAGTGGATTTCTGTTATCTAACTCTACCATGGCTTCTTGTTGCTATGTGTGGGAAGCTCCTTCAGGAAGAATTTGGGAGGAAAAAAGCCTTTCTCTGCTTCATAATCCTGTAATATGAATACAGAATTGCCTGGGTTACAATGTCAGAATAATTAACAATGAAACACCAGTGGCAAGGGAGCTATCAAGTGGGGTATCTCTGGATCAGTATTGGGTCTGGTATTAATTCATGAAAACACTAATTAAGGTTTCTATTAAACAATCTGGAAGATAAAATGAAACACGCATTGATCAAGGCCAGGCTGTAGCTACGGAATGATTGATCAAGAGATGTTAGAGTAAGAGGCAAATTTTAAATAGGGTGAGATTTTAATTTAGATAAATGCTAAACAATGCACTGGAGGGTGATACTTTCTGAAATGGAAGGCTGCTGATTAGAGATCCGTAACACAGAGAGGAACTTAGGAGAGTGGGTAACAAATGGGGCACAAATCCCAGTACCGCGGAGCTTTAAAAAGACAAATAGCTCCCTCCTGCACAGGGAGTAAAAGGGAGGTCATTTGTAGGACAGTGGCCATAAGGGTATCTACTTGGTGTTTCTCCTGTGGCAATGCAAGTGTAAAGCTTCAACCTGTTATCCATGGGAAATAAATTCTTTAATTGTGACCTCTAAGGTTGGATGGTAAAGGAATAAAGCTTCTGACAGTGGTGCAGAGCTGTTAGATGCATGTATGCTGGCTCTGAGGGGGACATGAACACAGTGTGCTCCACAGACCGTCCCCCTCAGCCCTGTGGTACCTCATTGGGCATCCTGCATATCATCCATTGATGCTAACGTCTGATGGGCTCCTATACATGGCAAAAAAATGGGAGGAAGATGCTTTGGTCATGGAAAATGCAGCAGGACACACATGTAGAAGTCTCATCCTTTGTCTACTCTTACTATCCTGCTCCTACCAGCTACAAAACTGAACTAACAGTATCTTGGTGGGGCAGGCCAGAGGACATGAATAACGTAACCAAGGAAAGAAGTTTTAAGAAATGGGTCCTTTTGAGCCTTCTTTTACAGCTGTGGTCTTTCTTTTCTAAGAGTGACTTTATCTAGATTGAGGCCCTGGCAAAGCAGAGGTACCACTGCAGGCAGTTGCTTCTCATTCAGATGCTTTTTCCATACTTGGAAAATTAGATGTCTCAAGGAAGAGAGAGGGAAGCAAACTGCTTCATCCATGCATGGGAGAGGAAGAAAAAAGTAAATCTCAAAATACTTCATTGCCTAGGGTGAGTTATAGACCAGTGATCTGGTCAAACAGTTCCAAGTAAGCTATGTGAAACAAAACTTGTGGTATATATAGTTATTTGTGGGTCTGCAAATGCCTCCACACTAGAGTATTGGATTGTGTTTGAGAAGCATTACCAAAGCTCAGGTAAATTATTTCTTGCAGTAAAATTAAATATGATATTTTGGCTCTGTGTCAAAAATTAATCTATACATTTGGGAATCTGTTTATTGGTGACTTTTCAAACTATATCTTCTTTCTTTAAAAAGCATTTTAATGTAGAATCAATGATACCATTTGTTTAGGACTTTTTTTTATAGTAATATCTTGTAATTTCACAGAACCTTAGAAGAGCTGAGAATGGAAGGGACTCCTGGAAGTCATCTAGTACAGTGCTCTTGCTTAAAGCAGAGTTAGAAAGAGCAGGCTGCTCAGGACTGATTGCAAAGTTTTTAATATCTCCAAGGTTGAAGACTCCACAACCTTTCTGAGCACATGGTTCCAGTGCTTCATTGCTATTACAATGGTTTAATAAATAAATAACTACATTTAGATGCAACGTTCCGTATTTCAATTTGTGCCCATTGCCTCCTCCTCTTTCACAGGGCACTGCTGAGAAGTCTGGCTCCTTCTTCACTTCCCTCTCCTTGGGGGCAGGGGGAAATATGCACATTTATCTATTCATGCACATTAAGATCCCCCTGGAGCCTCTCTTCTTTGAGCTGAACAGTCCCAGCTCTCTGTCTCCCCTCCCTTGACAGATTTTCTAGTCCCTTAATCATCTTTGTGGCTCTTTGCTGTACTTGCTCCAGTAGATCCATGTCTTCCATGTCCAGTTGTGGACACCCCAGTACAATAAACTAAAAATATACTGTTTTGCTAAAATCTTAGAAAATCTGTATCTATGACTGCATTATTTAAAATAAAAAAAAGAACTGGATTTAACTAGAATTTAACAAATATATTCTGTTCACAAGAATATGAAATTAAATTAGTTGAAAATTTTGTAACAGCTGTGCCAGAATTATCATTTATCAAAGCAATAAGGGAAGATGCAGATCCTTACTGTGACAGTACACAAATGCAAAACTTGCTTTATGCATCTAGGATACACTTAAAGTATCCAAAAGGCATGATTCCATTGGGATAGAGATGTTTTGAGCCAAGGAACTTCGAAATGGAAGAAGAAGAAGGTCTCTGGCTGAGACACCAGGACGATAGGAGCAGATGACAGAACAGCTCACAATGTGCCAGAGTTACATCTTGCTCCCTGTCTGGCCACTGGCTGCTTGTGGGGAGTAGTAGGACAAAGTCTGTGTTTGTTAATCAGTTCCTTGTTATATGTGTTTTCTGGGTGGGGGTGTTGTGTATGTGTCTATACAGCTCTACGCATAAACCTAGATGTGTGTGTGTATATATACAGATGCCCATCTGTCTCTCTCTTCTCCCCCCTCCCTCCCCCTGTCAATGAAATGAAAGGTATTTACCCCTCTTTGTTGCATTAGAGGTTAAAGTAATTTGGAGTGACGCCCAGTTCGCTGACAGGGTCTGGTGGCGTTCAGCGTGCTGAACTAGCATGGTTAGGGATGCACAAGTAATGCTGTGACACCCCGCCAGTCTTCTTGTGTCCCATCAACTCCCACAGCCACATTTAAAGCGTTTGGTCCCGTTCAATGAGAACGCTCATGGCTGGATTCAGGAATAGTGTGGGCTATTAAAGCAACAGATACACGGGGTCTTCTGGATTGCCGGTGATAAATTCACTGTCTGCAAAGCACGTGCACGTACCAAGAGTGTAAGTAGCACTGCTTAGCGACAAACATGTTAAAAGATAGAAAGTGACTAGAGAGATTTCTAAGTTTCCTGGGGAGGCACATGGTGTAACCAAGTGTTCAAATCCTACTCAAAGGCTCCAGATGGCGAGGGAGAGAGGCTCAGCCTGTTGACTGATCCCAGAAGTCAGAATAGTATGTCATGGTACCTTCCTGTACTCGATGGTATCTTCCCTAACATCCTCTCTTCCTTAAGCTGTTTTTTATCACTTTTTACCTTTCAGGTGGAGCTTGAGTGACTCTAGTCACACATACCTTTGTTACAATTGGTGTAAAATTTTCTCACTTTGCTTTTAATGGTATAAAGTAACAGAAATTCAGAGCGCGTGCTCAGCGAGGGGTGGTTGTACCTTGGAGGTGGGTAGCTTCTGGGATGGAGGTGTGGTTTTGTATCATAATGATATCAGAATGGGCAAAGTTCACAAAAAAGACAGCATTTTGTCAAAAACATGACAGACTGTTGGCCCAGGGTAGCAAATATGTGGCTCATTGGTTCCACTGTATCTTCAAGCTCCCATATCATCACAGAGCCTGGCAGCAGTGTCTTCGCTCCACCTTCCATGTAGTGTTCTGTCAGTGTTAGCACATCAAGCTCCCCTGATGTTACCAACCTCCGAGGTTGCATAGGAACTTATTGCAAAAAGGACTTTTGGCATATCAGCTGTTCTTCACCCTGGAAACTTCTTGAATGCTGAACCTTTCTTTAAAATGGGAATATAAGTTTAATTTCGAAATCACCTCCAGTAATTAGTCCACACTTTTGCAACAGGATCTTGGTATTTGTGGATTTTTGGCTGCTAGTGATATATTTTATTATGGTCATTAAAGATTTTTATATTGTAAAGCAGGGCTTGTCTATGTGCTGTGTGGGAGCTGCTAAATTCACCTTGACTGATACCACATGCAAATAGGTTGAGCAAATAGGTTAATGCTGTTTTTGTTGATACCGGGTAGTTGCCCTGCCAGAACTGAGGGGTTTAGTCTCTATTGTTTGTTCTTTTCTGAACACATCATTATTTTAGTACAAATTGGGTTCATTCCTTGGTAAAGCTAAAGTGTTTAAATGTCTGTCTTCTCCTTTTAAATATATCATGGCACAAGAAGCCAGGATATATATTTTTTTATTTTATTAAAAACACAGGGCACAAGAAGAAGAAACTGTTCTTCCAGGTGTCAGAAGGCCTGTTTGGAAATTTTTGTCACATTATTTTAAACCAGGGAAAAGAGAATTTTTCACTAAACTAAAACACTCTGACAGCTGATACGGTATGTTGAAAGCTTGTCTTTGCTTTCCTTGGCTTGTTGCTACCTTTCTTAAAGAGGGCTGGAGTGGGGAGAACTTCACTGATATGTACCACTGACTTATTCTGGTTAGTGCAAGCTCTTCTAGTTAAGAAAGCCAGTTTAACACGTCGCTGTTTCTTCTCTGATTCAATAAGGAATTGAGGGAAAAAACGGGACTATTGAAGAAAATTTAGAACTCTGATACTGGCCAAGGCCACGTTATGTAGCAACCAGATGATGTTTTCCTATGCTTCTGAGGTTCCAGCCATCTGGACTACTGTAGGTGTTTCCCTTTGTGCTCACTAAGTACACATAGGCAGCATACGAGAGGTGGGTGTACACGTGGCTGCTGGAGCACTGATGTTGGGCCAGCTTGAAACAAGCCTACTGGCAAGTGGTCCGTTCCTCTGGAAGAGCTTGGTCATTTTCTTTGCTTCAAAATGTTGCAAAGAAACATCTTCAGCCTGGTATGACTTACCAATGGCTGGCATAAGCCGTGACACTGTGATCTTAGGTGAAAGTTAGAGGTTATACAAAACAAGCAAGTCCTAGTATTTGTCTGTTTAAAAGGAACCATATCAGCAAAGGGGAGCTCGGTGCTTTCATCTGCTTAAACCTTGAATGTCTGTGGCTGGTGTCTTTGGCTTTACTACCCTTGTCCTCCTTCTTATGATGATCCTGACTGTGTAGTGTTTGCAATTAACGTGCTCATGCTCTGATGTGTCACTGATCTCTGTAACATTCCCCTGGCTTCACAGCAACACGTGTACTTGGCAACTTCCAGTGCTGACAACTCCAGTTTTCTTCCTCTGCTGTTCAGGTGGTCAGAGCCACCCGAGTGCCAACAGCCTTGATAAAGCACCTCGGTGGCGTTTCTGACTCAGCAGGGCTTTGTACTGAAGTGAGGGCAGGAGAGGTATTGTGTCGAGTGCCCAAAATTGGCTGGCATCTCTGGATGGGAAGCGAAGTGAAACTGGAAGATCACCTTGTAAGCAGGCCTGGTGCCATCTAAACAGATGGGCTGAAGTATAAGCAGCCAAACAGTCATTTAGGAACACAAAATGGGTTTGTTGGAGGCAGGTTTCCAAGCATGAAATGTCAGAATGGTTGCCTGTGTCAGGTCTCCAAGCCTGAAGGGAAGGAAATGTGTGAGTAGTGTGGGATGAGCTAACGCTGAAAACAAACATGAAAATCTGTCTTGGATCCTTTTCTGGATCCATTGAAAGATTATTTTTTTCACAGCTGAGAGCCCTAGAAGGGATGAGTGAGAGAAGAGCCCTGCAAAGCAGTATTATTTCCCTACCACACAGATCAATTTTCAAAAACTGTGCTGACAAGGTAAAGAAATGATTTCTTTTGCCTCCCACAGATGCTGATGTGCAGGAGGCCCAGAACGTTGCTCTGGCTGGTTAGTCTTTGGCAGCTGCGTTTAATAGCTTTAGGACAAATTCTGTAGTATTAGCCAAGTTCTAAATAATTTATTATAGACCGAAATATACCTTACTAATGACTTAAAAGACTTCTAGTTAGTCTCCAGTGGCTGTGGAGTTACAGTGAGGACTGAATTTCCTTGCTGTTATAAGAACCCAGCCCCTCTCTGGGACTTTTCTGCTTAAAAGATCAACAAGAACAAAGGGGGGAGAAGCCAATCCAAACTTTCATAACTCTAAAGCTCCAGAGTTTGGGATGATAACTGGTGGAAATGTGCTTTGCTGCTTTCTCCATCCACTACAAAAGCCAGGCAAAGGTTTCTTAGTTGTCTGCTGATCAAAGGTGCGAAGTCGAAAAAGGGCTCCCGGAAAGAGAAATGTAATGACTTGAAAGGAAAGGAGCTTGCAGGTAAGACTCAAGGCAAAGGCTCCAATTGCAAGCTAAGCTTTATCTGGGCTTACATTGTTATGCCCTGTAACTGGTGCCTTGCAGTTCCAGTTTAGAAAGCGGAGAATGAAAGGAAGCATTAATCTGGCTGAAAGCCACGTAACAGGATTGTGTGCGAAACAAAAGTGAAATCAGACAGTGCGGTCGGCGAAATACAGCTTGAGGAGGAGGAGGAGAGGGGGGAATATGCTAGAGACAGCAGTTCTCAAACCTCTCTGCTGCAGCTGAACAAGCTTGGAGAGGCATTAGGATTTATTCTGCGAGAGGGGTAGGAAAAATCAGGACCTAGTTACTACTGTTGGGAGTCTTGCAGCAGAATATTCTTATCAGAAGTGGGGCTGCTGGAGCGCGCCGTCGGGGAAGTGATTTGCATTTGGTAGAACTGCCCCTCGGTTCTTCCAGCTCATGCTGCTGCCCTTGTGGCACTTCTAACACTGGTCACTTGTTGTAGGCTCTGCAGTGGATGGTTTGATTTTATGGGTTGTTTTTTTTTCACCAGTTGCTCTGCAGAAAAGGATCCTGCAACTGTTGAGGACTATGGATATTTGAGAAGCGGCAGAAAACATGCATTCAGATCTCAGACTCCAGGCGGGGAAGCCTCTTTAGCTGTGCAGCAATAGAAATCACTTAAATTATGGATAATCTGCTGCACAAGTCTGTCTTCTCCTATTTCATAAAGCTTCCTATCCATGCAATTTGGAGACTTGTATCGGCAGTGAAAGACAAGAGGATTCAAGAAAAGGTAAAAACAAATTTAAAAAAACCCTCCTTCAGTTGTACCCCTGTGGGTGACCTAGCTATTATCTTAAAGGGAGAGGATCAGTAGTTTAGCTGCACTGTTTTCTAAATGTCATTATCCAGGAGTAATGGCATCTTCAAGTTTTTATAAGAGCTTTCTGACTTTGAGAAAATTGGCCCTGAGAACAAATAATTTTTGACTCTGAGGAAATCACTGGATGCTTAAAGCAATTGGGATCTCAGACCATGAAGCTTTTAAGTAGTCATTGCCTGTCTGTTGAGGATCCCAAAAATCCATATTTCACTGCTGTCATGAGCTGTTTTCAGTGTAATTTCAGTTCATGAATCACTCATGTCCGTCCTAGCTGGCTGAAGAAACTGTTAAACTTCCACTTACTTTTGATAGTCTTAAATCATTACACTAAGGGGGGGAGAGTCTCTATGTGAGGAAAATAAATTCCTAAATATGTATATTAAATGAACCAAACTTCCCCCTCTCAACTTTTCTGCTAGCCATAATCACGATGTTCTGCTGTTCTCTGTGCTGTAAGGGCTTTGTCTCAACTAAGAGATGCTAATTAGTCTGAGATTAGGTCTAGGGACTGGTCAGTATTTGGCCTCTTTGTCATGTAAATCTGTGTTAAGTAGAAGATTGAATTCTCGGCAGTAGGGCTTGTAACTTAGTTTCTTAAATGTTTTGGTAGATCATGACTTCTGGACTTAAACGCAGCACCAATATCCTCAGGAAAACAGAATTGTTGTTTGAAGTTTCTCCTTTACAAGGAAATGGAAACTATTCAGCATGGGAGGGGGGAGAAGGGGTGAGTCTGGAACGGGGCCATCTCTGACGAGGCGTTCTTTTTCATCTAATAGCTGTTCTCTTCCATCTAATATATGCTCAACATTAAACTATGTGACGAGCATTCGGAAGCAGCCTGTAACTAGAGCCGAAATTCTGCATTCCTTTGAAACAGTTAAACTTCTTTTCCCTTTGTGCACTAAATGATGTTGAATAACATGCTTCTCTCAATGAGAGGTCAGCAGGCAAAGAAAGGCACATTCCTTTGACGTGATCTGTTTTGGAAAAAAAGAAGAAAAAAAGAAAAAAAAAAAGAAAAAAAAAGTACCAGGGCTATAAGTGGTGGTGAGGGGTGGTGAAATCTGCTTTTCCTGCTTTGGTATAGTAATGTTCATCATTTTCTTTCCTATGCCTAATATTTTTACAATGGCTAACAACTTGAGCACTAAATGCTTAGAGAAACATCGTATTCCTTCTCCTTGGGTTTGCCCAGTGTTGGCAGGGCTGATGTTCACCAAATACTAACATTTGCTTCTTTGACTCTAAAAACACTTATGGGGTGGGGAGTGCAGTTGAACTCGGCAGGTTGCCCTACGTGGTACTGAGAATAAGCTTTTTATTTCTGAGGATCACATTCCTTTATCTAGCAGGGTAAGTCCTTGGGATTGTTTGCTTAGTACTGGCTCAGTGCCTTTTAATAAATATTAGCAGAAGATGACTAACTGCTTTTTTTTTTTTTCTTTGAGGGTTTTTTTGTAGCCGTTTTCTCGATATTTACATATTCCTGATCTGGATGGGTGTTAGATTAAAGCTTGGGAGGGCTGATAGATCCATGCAAACAGTGCTATTGTCACGTGCTGTTCATACAGCTTTTGTCAGACACTCACTCATCGTGCTGCTTGTGCGGTCACGGGGGCAAAAACATCACAAGCAAAGGATGTGTGCAGGGCTAGCTGGCTGACAACTTTGAGTTGGTCAGGGTTTGTCCTGCGAGCTGAACTTCAGCAGATGCATAGATCAGTTATAACTTGAACATTACTTGGTGGGATTGAATGGTTTAGGCAGCTACCTGTAACTTGATGCTAAATGAAATCCTTCTGGATGTGTAAGGATGCGAGTCTCTTCAGCGCAGTGTACTTCAGGCACTGCTGCTCCAAACTGCTGGGAGAAATCCATTTAATCAAAGCAACCATTCACATGGTTATTAGCATGTTAGTCCCAAGACGCAAAGCTTTATCAATATAAAATGAACTCAATGTGATGCTATTATTCATTCTCTTTACATTGCTTGATATTATGCAGTGAATGTAATGAGGCTTGTTGAGAAACTGCTGCTCACTGTGATCTTCCAGAAAAGATACACACCCTAGGAGACTTGTTCGCTGATCAAACACTTTAAATGAAATACAACATTAAAATAAGTGTAATGGTTTCAATCTGACCTCAGCTTTGCATTCGCGCTTTAATGAGTTGCATTTTACTCTGGAAACTAGAGAACTTAAAATTCTGTTTACTGGTTGCTTGGAAACTTTATGGAAACTGATCCTCAGTAAGAGAGTGAGACATCAAATATTTCAGCAAAAAATAAAGCTGTGAAATAATCATTTAGAAATGAGAGATTCTGGAAATTACTGCAGAACCTTGTGAAATCCAAGAGATAAAGAGATTAGAAGGATGTTTGCAGGTAAGAACATCCAGACTTATACTAAGAAGGATAAACTTGCTTGCTTCAGGTATACAGGGTGGTTTAGGAAGACTATTTCCATGCTGGCAGTATATTAAATGTTTCCCTTCTTGGCTCACCTCTGGAATCATTCCTTACTGAACACAGCAGGCCCAGGAGCATGGACTTCATGGAGTATCGGTATGATCCAGTAATGGAATTATGTATGGTCTTTAAGATTTTTCTCTCCTATTTTTAACTCAACCTTGAATGTTTTAAAGCCCAAAAATCTGAAAGCTTTTTGATGTGCTTTATAGAAATGGTATGAAAATGTGTTTAATGGCTATGTGGTAGAGTTTCTTTGGGGAGTAAATAACATTTAACAGCATAGTTGAGTTTAGGAGGTAGTTCTGGTTAAACGAGGCCGTTCTCTAGTCCTGTATGGCTATTTGTTATGGGAATGTGTATTTTTTAAAAGAATAATTCTTATCTGATTCTCTACTTTGCATTTTTCCATAAAAATTACTATGATTAAGTTCTTAGAAGGTATGAGGCATTTAATATTAATTAAGCCTGAGTAAGGCAATGAATGACACAATGTCCTAGGATGTGGAGCTGTCATTGACAGATGAAGTAGAAATTTTTTCTTAACTCAAAAAAGAAGAAAAACTCCAAATAAAAATGAGAATGAAGGAACTTAAAAGATATAGAAAGGAAGACACTAGAGAGAATGAATATATAAAGTATGTTTTTATCTGGTTACTGCTTCTTTTGGGGGTGGGGGGGCTAGAAAATCCAAAGCCTTGTGAATTTTAGCCTTGGAAGTAACGGCGAGTGATCTTGAAACAGCAGCTGAGTAGGCCTGGAAAAGATTTTTTTCCTCAGTGACTATGTGGTTTTAATGACATGGCTGACTAATCCCAGTCAACCCTGTTTCTGAGTATATAAATCTGAAAACGTTGTTTGCTCCTGCTGATAAAGCCATAGTACAGCTATAAACATGGCAGTTATTTTTCTTGTGGAACATAAAAGGCCTATTATTTCAAGGTGTTTAAGAGGCCTCTCCACTTGGCTAAAATACAATGTATGTGGCTTGTGTAATGGTGTATATGCTGGGAGGGTTATCTCCCTCCCTGAAGTAATTTTTCAGTTTGGCAAAGCAAGAAATAAATTTTGCCTTTGTTGTTAGATTGAGGGTAGTTGAATTAGCATTTGAGGAAATGACTTTACAAGAGTACTGTAATGTTACCTCTTTCCAAAACATGGCTCTTAAGCTTAAGACTTCCTGTTGAAAATGCCAGTTGGACCCAGATAAAACTTTTTCCTGAAAGAAATCACATGGCACTTTTTTCCTTTACCATCAACTTCCAAAGCATGTCTGACCAATGTTAAAGAAAATGGAGGAACCATCATTTTGTGCTGAGAAAACACCAGCTTCCCTTGTGAATCCTAAATGGACAACTCTTACAGCTTCTCCAGCCAGTACTTGTTTAGAATTATTTTTGAGCCACACACGAGCCACCAGATGAATGCTAAAATACTTCTAACAGTTCATGTGTAAGAGTGATATTGTCAATGAGCATCTATCCATAGGCATTAACAGAAGGGGTTTGAACCTTGAGGGAAACCACCAAATGAACTCTGGGAGTCTAGAACTCAGGCAGCATGGAGTGATTTGCACGTTGTACTTGGCATTGAGAGTACATATGTCTTCAGCAGTTAACACAGCTACTTTGGCAGAACCCTTTTTAGCCTCTTTTCTGCAGGAAGTGAGCTGTATCTGTTCTTCTCCCCCAGAAACTCTGGAACTCATGGCTAGAAGAGCCTCAAGGATGCGAAACGCCCACACACTTAATGAAAATAAGACTGATAAGGGGGGAGGCACCCTATTAAAACTGCCTTTAAGGGCAGCATTTCATCAAGGAGATCATGCTGGGGAGAACAATGATGAGTACTTCACACACTAGGAAAGCTCTAGTCAGTGTTGTCACTGCTGAAGTTTAAAAAAAACAAAACCCAAACCAAACCCTACCTTGGAAAATGTATCTGGGAAAATCCTTGACTCGTATACCTGGTAGTGGTTGATTACCTGCTGCAGCTTAATCGCTGTACAAGTCAATCAACCAGAGGTCACCAGACTGCTGGAGACCAGGCAGGATATTCTCCTGTCCTGGGAGTAGGGCTGGTCCCTGCCATGAAAACATATTTGTCTTTCTTGAGTTCTCAGTCTAATCAGTGCTTTCTAAATTAATGTGATTAGAGTTGGATAACAGCACCTATGCTGAGTCGCGCTGACCTGTTTTTTGTTCAAATCACTGTCCTGACTGTGACCAGGTGGGCTCATAAGTTCTCTAAGGTCTGAGTAGGAACAGAGTACAGTTCCTCCTGTGAGGATCCTCTCGTACCAGAGCTCATCATATGTTTCTTTGTGTAATACATTGCTCTTTTGCCTTACCTTTTGTCCTCCTCAAAAGTGGTGGCTCTGCCCACTTGAAGTCAAGTCCTATCTCAAAGTAACTCTTGGAGGAAGGCAGTGCTCACAAAGGATGGGTCTTTAATCAAGGAGGGAAAAAAAGCTTGCAGGCTGCATGCAAATTGGAAAGAAGGTATACCCTTCAATCAGTATTTAACCTTTGGAATAATTTATCTGTTTTCAGCTCACACTCTGAAGTTTTGATTAGAGCTGCTTATAAAAGATTTTACATAGATGAAACAGAGGTTATAGTCTTTGTGCACAATTTACAGACAGGAGTTCTCTGTTACATATAAAATCAACCTGGATTTCAGAAATAATTCCTCACAGCTTTGCAGTCTTCAGTAGGTGAATCACAATGGCACTGTTCAACATTGTCTGCAAATGTAGCTGTTATATGCCCAGGAACATATGTTTGACATGCAGTTCCTGAAATTATAGTACTACAAACATTTTAAAGGACACATTTCGTCTCCTCAAGGGACTGTCTAAGACTTTTGCAAGAACTGACTTTTCCAAGTGGGAAATATTTCAGACACCTAGTCAGCCTGGAGATGAGGTACTGAGGTTACAGCTAAAGGGTCTGAGCAGGGCGTGTTACCCAGCAAGATGTAGCAGCTTTTGCTGAAACAGCTGGCACTTGATCTCTGCTCGAAGATGAACAGTACCTCTCATCCAGAGGTTCCAGAGGGATCTTGACAGGCTGGAAAGATGGGCCCTGGTGAACCTAATGAGGTTCAACACTGCCAAGTGTAAGGTGTTGCACTTGGGCCGGAAGAATCCCAGACATAGATACAGACTGGGAGAAGAGCTTCTTGAGAGTAGCCCTGCTGAGAAGGACTTGGGGATTGTGGTGGATGAGAGACTTAACATGAGCCAGCAGTGTGCTCTTGCAGCTCGCAAGGCCAATGGGATCCTGGGCTCCATTAGAAGAGGGGTGGCCAGCAGGGACAGGGAGGTGATTGTCCCTCTCTACTCTGCCCTCGTGAGGCCCCATCTGGAGTACTGTGTCCAGATCTGGGGCCCCCAATACAAGAAAGATGTGGAACTGTTGGAGAGGGTTCAGAGGAGGGCCACAAGGATGATTAGAGGGCTGGAGCACCTGCCCTACAAAGAGAGGCTGAGGGAGCTGGGCTTGTTCAGCCTGGAGAAGAGAAGGCTGTGGGGGGACCTCATTGCAGCCTTCCAGTACCTGAAGGGAGCTTATAAGCAGGAGGGGATTCAACTTTTTACAAGGGTAGATAATGGCAGGACAAGGGAGAATGGATTAAAACTAAAGGAAGGTTTAGATTAGATATTAGGGGGAAGTTTTTTTCCAGAAAGAGTGGTGAGGTGCTGGAACAAGCTGCCCAGGGAGGTGGTGGATGCCCCGTCCCTGGAAGTGTTCAAGGCCAGGTTGGATGGGGCCCTGGGCAACCCTGTGTAGATCCAGGCCTGAGGTTGGTGGCCCTGCCTGTGGCAGGGGGGTTGGAGCTCTATGATCCAACCCATGCCAGTCTATGATTCTATGATCACACACAAGTTAACCACTAGCTGGAAATCATTCTGTCTTAATGTGTATAGGAGAGGTGAGATCTATTATCACCAGTGTTGTTACAGTGATAGCACTTGCTTTATGGCTGTGGTAGTCCAAGTGCTGCTACTGGGTTAAAAAAACAGAGGCACCTCTACTCTGGTTCTGTTTTCCTTTCCTAAAGCTTTCTGTATCTAAAGATGCATTTGGCACAGCTGCCTTGGCACAAGCGCTCTATGAAATACGTGGGCATTACACATGACATAGTACTTCTCTACTAGGACAGCTAAGAAATCTATATAGCTATTAATGGAAACTTCATTATAATGGCTTTAGATGTGCCAAGTTAAGTTTGTTTAATAATAGCAGTATATTTGTTGGTATGTAAAAACCGTGTGTATGTTAAGTTTGAGATGACACAGAAAGTGCTGCTTGCTTTGAATGAGTAAGGTGAATTTTGTAGTTAAAGGCAGGCTTGACTCATTTCTCTAATGAAACATTTTCCCTGATTTCTTTTCTTTGCTGTTCTGAAGCATAAAAAGCACTAACTGATTGCTGGGTATCCCTGGGGTGATATGTCCAGAATCTGAAATAGTTTGTGATTCTCTAGGCCTGATGGGTATTATGTTGTTTAATATTTTATGCTTAACACCATCATCTCAAAATGATTCTTGAGTCCTAACGGTTCCTTGCAGTTCACAAATTCATTTGGAAAGCTCTATCTTCTAATAGAGATGGGTAGCTCAGGTTTCCTCTTTGTCACATTAGCTTCCTCTGAGTTCATTTGGATCAATATATGAGAGACTGCATGAAAGAAATCCACATTTGGTCTGGCTTGGCTTGATGCTAGACCGTCTGCTTGTACTCACAAAGAAATTCCTATTAGGATTGTATGGAGCTTTTCAGGGATGTGCAGATTCTTCTCCCCTGCCCCAAGTAGATTTTCTTCTTGGATCATGATCATTGATATTAGAGCTTTGATGTTTTGCCTCTTCAGATAAACATCTTTGTTGAAATACCATCTTACAGTTGAAATACAAGCTGGGCCTCTGCGGCTTTGTGTCACACACAACTGGTTGATTTTTTTTCAAGCATACACTCCATCTATCTAGATCCAGACATTTTAAGATGAGCAGGTTTTGGCACTGTCATGAGAAAACTGCAACTAATAGAAACCACTTGAAGGAAGCACTAGGCTAAACAAGGATCCTCATCTTCAGGTGCTGAGCTTCTGCCTTTTTGACAGAAGCGCAGAAGAGCTGTGGTCCCTCTGTGTGTTGAAGGACCCATCTAGTCCCTTAGGGACTGTAGCAGTTCTTGACTAAGGGTTTATACTCTTCAAATTCTTACTTTAAGATGTTGAAAAACATATAAATCTAAATGGTCAATGCTTATTTATTTTTGGAGACTGTTTGAAAGGGCCTGCTAAAGAATTCTTACATCCTTGACATTTAAAATAGGATTCTAGTACATTTCCTGAAGCATTACTTTTCATTTAAGCACTCTTAGTGATACTGATATCATCTCAATGCCATCGGGTTGAGTTCTTCACTTAGGCTGCTGTATTATGACTGAATGGCCGCTGCTGACAGTTATTGTTTGGGGGCTGGAGCAGGCTGGCTGCCACTTCAGAAATCTGGAAAATGAAAACCTTTGGTGGAATAGGCAGTGAAATAGGAAGCTTAAAGATTAGAGAGAGACTAAGCTGGGTTCTTACAGCATTATTTGGATAACTGGTAGAACAGTGTGTACGTAAACACAAGTATGTCAAGGATTGAAGGCCAAGAGGAAAGATTTCAAAACTAAGATATATTTCATTACTGTAGCTGTATTTGTGTACAAATGAAACACATTATTTTTAATTAAAAAATTCTTCCTGTCCCATCCCGCTGTTTCCTCCCTCTCAAAACTGAATAGCTGCCAGATACAGATGGATTAGACTTAATTTATGGGACCTTCACGTTAGCATTTCTAGTGCCATGGAAAGACAAGGAACCAACCACAACTTAGGTAGCATTTAAAGTTCTGAGACAGTCAAACAAAACAGATGCTTGTGATTCCTCTTTTCTTACTTAAATTTCTTCAGCTGTGCTCTGTCAAACTAGCTCATCACACCATCAGATGCATGAAAGGTGTTACAATTAAGAGGTAATGGGCTCATGTGCACTGAATACCACATGTATACATTTGCAGTTCTCCACAGGAAATTAGATGAAATATAGCAGCCAGATTTTTTTTACCATATTTTAAAAGGAATTAGAGCAGAAAATGCTCAAATCATTAAAAAAGGCTAGTTGAAATTACTTTTGAATACTAGAAATTCTAGGACTGTCAATCCCAACAATTACAAAAATGGCTTAGCCTTTCAAATTCTGATTTCTTTTCAGAAAAATTTAATTTGGCCTTTTGAGTCAGGTTTTGAGGTTCATGCTATCAAGCTTTTCTATGCACCTAAAAGGATTAGAAACTTTTTTCACCATAAGCAAACATCTTTGATATAATTGCACAGTTTCAGGAACTAGCATGTAATATGAAAGACTATGAAATTAAAACCCAGGAACCACAAATGCCATTAACACAGCAGTATTAGAGGAATCAGGCTTTTAGAAGTAGCCTTCCTCTGGTGCTCATGCCTTTTTTCCTGATGGTACTTGTTTTGCATCCAGAAGTTTGTTACAGGTCACTACAGCCTAAACTCAGCCCTTAGGCAAAGGGAGGAGCCTGAGTTAGTGACAGCAATCTTTATAGCTGTTGCCTTTCCAAGTAAGGTCTGATGTTTTCAATGAGGGCTAGCATAAAAAATATATATATTTCCAGCCATGCTACATATAGGACTCAGAAGTGCTGGCATTGCTGTTAGAAACTTTTAAACATGAATGCATTTCATGTAGCTGCTCCTTCAGCTGCAGCGCTCCAAGAAGCACTGTGTTTGAGCAGGGCTAACTTTACATGGAAGGACAGGCTGTCATGGCACAGCTGTTTTAAAAGGTTGAATGGAATTGCTGTCAAAAAATGGCTAGGCTTGCTCAAAATCATGTGAACGTAACAAATTGTGCTGCTGAAAGGTAAGAGCTTGTGAAGCTTGCATACCTGCAGGAAAACTGGAATCATTAGAAAATATTTGCTAAAGAGCTCCTGTAGGGATCAGAAGCTGTTGTGCAAAGGGCTGCAGAAGTGTATGAACCCACTTGTTCTTCAAAATAGGTGTACTTCTTTAAGTGGCCTAGGATGTGGTGGTGGTGAAATGGTGGTCTTCCTTTCATCACAAACTGCACCAGAAAATGTGATTATGGCAACTCTAGAAATGGACATAATTTTTTTTTCCACCGGTTTTCAGTTTTTCTGTTAGAATTCTGCATTCTTTACACTCTGACCCTAGAAGCAGGATCTTGATTAGACTCTGTAGGATGTAATAGCTTAATTGCTGCAAAGCTTAATTTCTTCACCCCTAGCTCGCTCTTCAGATACTCTGGTGAGACCGTGGCTTATGACAGAACAGACTTATCAACAGGAAAACCTGAATCTCTAAGGTTAGCTTATTTAAAATCTTTTGTAATCTGCTCCACAAAGTGAAAACCAGCATCAGACTACGTATACACGTTGAAGATGTGAGGCTGTAAGCAACCAAAGATCATCTTTTCAAAAAGGGAAAACAATTTGGAGTGAAAACTATGGGAGATATGAAAGACAAAATCTTAAAAGCACCTGGTTTCCTGGAATCTCTGCTGAAGAAAATTCACTAGGAGTCCTGGTCTGCAACTCAGAGTATGAAAATCAAGATTTTGGTTCCTGCTGTGTGCAAATATCAGTAACTTCTAATTAATCCATGATACTCCTACAGTGTCAGAGGATAATTTCCCTTGGATGGATGATTTTCCACAGGTCAATTACTGATGAATCAAAAATATCTATAGCTTGCTATCTTTTTAGTTCAGCATATTAAATAAGCCACAGATATATAGCTGGATAGGTATATTGCTAGGTATAACCTAAGGATAAACTGATGGAGTAAATATTAGATAAAAGAATTGTACAAATATGCAGCGCAGGGTATGTGATGTGATATGATAAATATCTCATAACAATTATAATCTTAATACATTTTATGATAATAGTATATAACCTTAAATACATTACATGAAATATGTAGGTAAGTGATAGCAATCGTGTCTGATTAGATATAAATAGATTCTGGGCAGTTTTCAAACAGTATATAGCATCTTTAGGGTTGTAATTTACTTTAAGCTGAACTTCAGTTAGGAAGGAAGCTTTTCACTAATCTATCACTCCCAGTTTCTCTAGCCTATAAATAGGCTTGTATCCTAAGAACTCCTCAATAGACCTCGATTACGTTGGAGGCCCTTAAAGATGGAATAGAAACCGCCTAATATGTTTACTGAAAGAGAAACTTTTTTTAAATTTTCTTTTTTTTTTTCCCTCCTGAATAGGCAGTTGGTGTGCTGAATTTGTACAGAATGTCCCCACTAGCCAGATGGTGGGGAGGAGGGCATACGGCACAAGTTTCAACTTTTTTTAAAAAATTAAATCCCCCTCTGGTGCTTCTTGGCTTGTTGCAGATGCACAGAATGCAGCTGACGCTTGTCACTGATTTATTAGAAGGGAGACAGAGGGGGCACCTCAGGGCCCCCTTAACCCTCCCGTTGCGACTGGCTGGTGGAATATACCCTGCCAGTTTGGACGATCTAGCTGTGGGGTTTGTCCCTCCCATAGCCCCTCCTGCTAATTTCAGTTGGGGCTGTATCCAGGCCTTGGCGATGTTATGGACTTGAGTATGTGATCTATTATCGAATGTAAGTGGCTAAAGATGGGGAAGCTGCTGGAAAATATTCTAGCACCTATTTCCAAGGCAGACAGGAGCCTTTTTGTGCTGCCCTGAAATGGAGGTTTATTTTTTTTTTAAATTCACTTGTGCTGAAGTTTGGTGTTCATCAGCAGTGGTATGGGAACGCTTCCGAGCACTTATTCCCACCTCTGTTCTGACCGTGCACAAGCTGGTGTAGCTTGGGAAGGGATCCAGGCCAGAACAAGCTGGTGACCTTTGGGTACTTTTACTAAGTGTACTTCTCTAAGTGGTATGTGACCTGTGTGTACAGTTTTTACTCCTCCCCTTGCAGCCCCTCATTGTTGGGGCTGACTAAGAATGCATCTGAATACAGATTTAACCTTTCAATTCACCACTTGGGGTTACCTTCATGTTAGGGGTCTCTTATGCTCGAGCACGTAGCTGCAGTAGAAGCATGCCACACTCACTGTTTTTATCAGTAACCTCTACCAGCTTTAAAAATGTGACCTCAGACCACTTTTGCTAAGACATGAGGGGGGGTGTGTGTGTCAAATCCCCAGAATGCTTCCACTTAAATGCACACAGTAGTAATTCAGAAAACAAAAATGGAATGTGGAATCTAAGCTCTCCTGTAAAACAAAAGTTTGTAATGAATTTCTCCCAACCTGGAAAGCTACCACGTACTTTCACTTGATAAAATTTTTGGCTCCAAGTCTGAATAAAATTACTCAGTCCAACACATTATGCTTATGTATTTTATCAAACAAATTATCTTATTCTTGCCAGGAGCTGAAATCTTATAACTATGTAAACACCTGTTTGCTAACTGCCAGCTCCTGAATATTACCTTCACCCCATTTTACCCCCATCAATAATCTTGAAAAAGAATTTCCAAGTTCGACAGACTTGGCAAGATTACTTGTCTGTAATATATGCAGCATTCCTGAAATTCTTGGCACATTAGCCTTGAATCAATTCAAACTCAAGTACTTCACTACTGCTGTTTTTAACTGTTTATAGGTTCATTGTTTAAGCTCTTTATTCTCCACCACAGACACTGAGCTATAATGTTAAATGATTTTTTTTTTTAAACTGGGGTGCTCTTCTCTCCTCTGTAAAGATTTGCAGTAATCCTTTGGCAAGATATAAACCTTTACTAGGGAGCAGTTTTCCACCTTCTGCTATAGTCAGGCCGGAACGTGACTGTAGCTGCAGCTGACAGTGCAGAGGAGTGGTGCCTTTGTCTGGTAGCAGGCATCCTAACAAGGCTTCTCATAGCAACTTCCATCACAGCATATTCCCGTTACAGAGCACAGTCTCCTTGGATGCATCTCTTGGCTGTATTTTACAGGCAATGGGAAACTAGCTCTTTACTGCACAACATGAGTAGGATTGTCTCAGGAAACATGAAGCCTCAGTAGATAGGATAGAGGTGCTTCTGAGAGCTTCCGCTGCAGGAGTGAAGCTTCTTTTGGAGTAGGCAGCTTTGAAAACAATCACTGAGGGTAATCCACAAACAGTTGGAGAGCTCTGTATGCCATGAAGGAAGGGAGGAGAAAACTCTGTGGAAAATGTGCAAATAATATTTTAAACTATTTCAAAATTGTGCAGCTGAAGGAAGAGAACAGCAGGCGAGTATGGAATATAAGGGAGAGATGGAAGGTATCAAGAAAAGTAGAGATGATGAAGTACAGGTATGCGACAGCAGCTGAGTGCTACGGTCAGAAAATGAGTTGTTCTAGTCTTTCCCTGAAGAATAGATTAAACCAGATTTTCTTGAGTGTGTGTTCCCAACAGCTGAAGCTGATTTAAGGTTGGAGCTCCCAGCTCCCATAGTCCTGCTGNAGTTCTGGGGGTCCAGCAGTAATGCCTTTTCTGAGGTAGGCTTTCTTCTTGGCTGGATCAGTCCCTGAGTTGTGTTACCAAGAGATGACCGTGCAAGGGCCAGGAAGAGAGGAGCTGAACATCAGCAAAAGGAGAAACTCAGAGCCTGATTTTATGTCAGATTAAACGGCTGCAGTGCCGTGCCCCTTCTCTGAATACAGAGTGTTAGTAGGGGTGGGATGAGAGGGTTAAACTTAATAGTGTTTTAAAAATCAGTGAAATCTAATTTAAGGCTGCCATAAACCAAAGTTCCTTAATTAGCATAATTGCACAATGTCAAGACAGGGCTGAGCTAAGGTAATTTGAAAATGTAGCGATGTTTCTTACATCTTAACATGCTCAGATTTATAAAATGAAATGAGTACCTGTTTCCTCTGGGGAAACTGTATCATTTATCTTTTAAACTTAGTGAACTGATTTATAGTCTAGTTGAAGGTGTCCTGGCCCAGGGCAGGGGGTTGGAACTAGATGATCTTTGAGGTCCCTTCCAACCTGCCTGTGATTCAGTAGTGTGTATACATATACATATGTCTGTTAAAAATAAAATCAAACTTTATATAGAATTTCTGTGGATCTTCCGCTGGAGAAATCTCCTCAGAGACAAGTTGATTGCTTCTATAAGCTACCACTTGAACAGCATGGATGGAAAGGATGTGGGAAGGAAATAAGCAATACAGGCTTTACAACTGATACATGCCATTTTAAGTGTGTAAATGAGAACCTCCAGCGTCATCTCTCTCCTGCCCTGACTCCAGTCATACAAGTACTCTGTAGAGAACTGTAAAAGTACTAGTGAGTTTTTAATGTCAAGATGAAAGACAAGAAATAATGAGATTAAATCATTAAACAAAAGTCCCTCTTAACAGAAAGTAATCTTTTCTTCCAGAAAAGCTAATTTGTGCTCAGTCTGTTGAGGGTGATACGAATTATACGTGAAGCAAAATAAGCAAATAGCTGAGAAGCCTCTTTGTGCAAAAAGGACCATGTACTAACCTTTTCTGTCCCAAACTGAAGTGCTGCTGGTGCTACAATTCAAAATAAAAAATGTTTGCTATAATGCATAAACAAACTTCTCGTGAAATTAAGAACATTTGTAGTAGATTTCATTAGCATTTTTCAACACTGACAGAATTTAAACAAATGCATCTTTAACCGGATCCTTCCAAAGAATTTGGGAGCTTGCTTCAGAGCAACAAGTATTCCAAGTGCTGTTGTGGTCTGAAAAGTGACTCCAACAGAATTCGGTATAATAGATCTTCCAGCTGTGAACCATGCCATTGTAAGTATCTTTGTGTGGGCTGGTTTTGGGTTTTGTTTTTCTACTTCTGGTAGTGCTGTAGCACAAGGGAGTACTTGAGGTGAAATTGAATTGTGATCCTGAAGACTAAACCAAACTTGAAGTAAAGCTTGTGTATCAACTTGATGTGTAGGTCAAGGCCTACCTGTTCAATGCCATTAGACTGAGTTCTTTCCAGCTGCTGGATGGTCCTATCTGGAATGTCACATTTATTACCTTTTCATTTTTCCAAGCCTTCCAGAGGCTCTTGATTCTTCTGAAGATGTAGAAAGGCAGCTTAAAGCAACCTTTTGGGTTGCCTTTAGAAGCAGCTAAGTATGCTTTTATACAGCAGACTTTAGAAAAAAACAACCCCCAAACATTCAAACCATTTCATCAGATCACTATTTTTCAGCCTTGAAGGCCATGGGGAACAAAAAAAGTACTGAAAGCTGTAGTACCTATTTATGTTCCCCATATCAATTCTACGCTCTTGGCTATGCCAGGATAACCACTTCTGAATGAGTTCGAACAGTCTGTATTTACTGATCTGCTGGGTTGTTCTGGACACGAGTATAAACTTAGGTGCTGGTCAGTTAGAGGTTGTGGTTCTGAGATAATCTAGTGGCTCCCCGCTGCTGAAGGTCACTTGCAGAAGGAAAGGTCTGACCTGGGCATCAACAGGACATAAATTAGGAGAGTTCTGTGGGGAAAAGGATTGGGAGGGAATGGGGTGGGGTGACAGGGTGACAGGAACTCTTTTTTTGGTGATGCAGAAGACTTAACTGGTATGCTGTGTGCCACATAAACCTGACAACTACCAAGTCCAGGAGAAGACCTGGGGCTGGGGATTAAATAGTGGCACTAAATGCTCATGCAAGTCTGCTTTCAGCAGGTTCACTTGTCTGTAGAAAGTATTTTCAAGTCTGGGAACTAGAAAGAGAAAAATAGTTATCTAACAACCACTAGGATGTTCGGTGTTGCATTGTTCCCCGTCCTCCCCAACCTATCAGTATTGTGTATCCTTTGAAGTACTATTTTTAAAAGAAGATATTCTAAGTGTGAGGTTTAGAGATTGTTTAGCCTTTCATATTTGAATTTCTAATAGTTCTTCTAATTTGTATATGCATTTTCACTGGCATTATTCAGTTGTGACTAGACATGCTTGCTCACTGGATATTCAGATAAGCCTTTTATTGCAAGACTTTTTAAACACGATTAAAAAATGTAAAACAAATCACTATTGTGATTTGTGAGTGCAACTGGCTGCAACTGGTTACTGGAAGAAAAGCTTTTTTTAATTTCAGACTATCACCACAATCGTACTTTAATAATGTTCCTTTGGTTGCCAAATAATGCCTTTGCCATGCACTTTTCTGAGGTTTCCTGAAGAGCTGTCCTAATACCCTTCTCTATCAAGCTCACATTAAGGTCAGAATTTAAGCAGCAATATTCAGCACCAGACAAAGATAAATCACTTTGAGTGCTGTTTATTAAACAGCCACTGTTTGTAGGTGTAGAGCATGGCAGGAACAGTACTGTAACTTCCAAGGATGGATATTACAAGTCCTGGTACAACAAAGAGGCACTTCCCAGCTGCCTGGAGCATTGCAGGCCTGTATGTAGGCAGGTGGGTGCTAACATAAAAGACTGACCCCCAGAGACGAAGGGGTTTTTAGCTCTCGCTGTGCAGCAGGGTTTGCTTTTGATTTTATTCTCTTTTGAGGCACATGAGCAAAGAATGTTTCTTAGTAGGCAGACTTTGTCACTGGTATTTAGATTTTAATAGGTCCAGTTGTGGACAAGCTCAGTAACATTCAAGAATTCATTTCTAATCTTCTCCCCAAAACTTTTCATTGGTGTAAAGAAGTCCAAATACATTGTGGATATAAACAGTATTGGGACCTACTGGTTTTGGGTTTTTCTCTTCAGGAAAGTATTTAGCCAAGTTTTTCATATTTAATAGTAACATCTGATACTGAAAGCAAAAGCTACCTGTTCTAATAACATAACTGTGGGTTTTTTCCCTAACAAGTTAACTGTGCATCAGTTTTGTGTTGAAATTGAGGCATCATAACTAGCATCACGAGTAGCTCAACATGGTTCTTTGCCTGCCTTACAAACAAGCTAACAGCAGCAGTACCTTGGAGAAGAGTCATCCCTATAATGACTATAACACACGTAGTGGTGTACTTCATGGAGTGACCACAGAGGTATTAAAGTAAAATGGAAAATACATGGGACAGGTCTGAAATTAGGCATTAGGTATTCTCAAGCAATTAACCTGCTTGTTATCATCTTATTTTCCTGAATTAAAAATATCTAGGGCTGTAACTCAGTGTAAACCAGCACCTGTAACTCTTCTTTACCTCTCACAATATAGTGACAAATATATACTATTTTATAACTCAAAACAAATTTATCTTCAGGAGCTTTGAAAGAGGAAAGTGTGCTCCTTAACTTCACCTTGTGTAGCTGAGGAGTTAGAGGCATGCTAATATGGATTGGGAGATTTAATTAAAATGTTTAAAACTTAGTTCTGTTAAATGCTGCTTATGAACTGACAAAGACTGATTTTAGTTTCCTCTGCTGCTTAAGAAAAACAAAGCCAAGGTGACAGGTCGTTAATCATGAGTTGTCAATGCAATTGTGTTTCTCCCACCATGTTGTCATGCTCCTTTAGAAACGGGATGTAAAGCCTACAATTAGCATGTCTCCCTCAGATTTTGACCTTGAAAGTCAAAAGCCATTTTATACCTTAAATATATAACTTATTATCTCGGCGGAATCTCGGCGGAAATTACTTTTATCTAGAACAGTTCACCAGCCTTGGAGCTCAGCATTGGAACTGTAGTTTCAGATAATATTTCTTTAGTGTCTAGATAAACGTAGTTGAAATTGCAAAGCAGTTTTTTCCCCACACTACCTAACCACCAACCCTTACCACTAGCTACGTGTTTGGTAGCTAAACTCAGGTGTTAGTTACTTGAAGCATTTCAGATTTTTGCATTGAGTTGGGCTTTTTTTAACGGTTGAAAGGAGGAGGTAATTTGGTGATCTGAAACCAGACTATGCAACCTGCCAGGGTATACTGGAACCCTAAAAATAGCAGCAACTCCCTGTGCGTGACACTTGGCAGCACACGGCACAGAGGGCGGCAAAGGAATACTCTGAAGCAAGTGGGTGTTATGGGACTGTTTTCCTATGACCAGCCCAGGGCTGGGTTTTGGCTCCTGGTCCTGGCCCAGAGGATGGGCGTGCAGAGGGCACTGACTAGGCTCCTCTGCTTGGCAGCGGCAGGCCCTCACACAGAGCCTGGGGCCAGCCCCCTGTGGATGGCAGTGGTGCTCCCTGCGCTCCTTTCCCACACCGGTCACTCCAGGCCGCTTAACGCTGGAGAGTTAAGCATGGCTCTCTCATGGCAACGTCCCTATGGGTTTCGGGTCGAGCCCGAGCCAGGGGGTGAGGAAGCCTCGCTGCGATGCCAGGCATCGGAGCCGTAGGCCTCCACGTCGGGAGCTCCTCCAGAGCGTCTGAGCAGCGGCCGGGGCGCTCGGACGCGTTTAGTGCCCCCGCAGCCTGCAAGCTGCTCCGTGGCTCGCTGACACCGTGCCGCCGGTGCTAGGCGGGAGGAAAGACTGACATAACGGCCGCCCCTCTCCTGCCCCCTGCTTGGGGCGCAGGCGCCCGTGCGCCCGCGGAAGGGGTGAGGAAGCTGCCCGCCCTTCCGCTGCCGCGCCCCGCCCCGTCCGCTGCCGCTCGCCTCNNNNCCCCCGGTCCGCTGCCGCTCGCCCCCCCCCCGCCGCCCGCGGAAGTGAGCGGAGCGGGGATGCGGTTGTGTAGCTGCCGCTCCGAGCCACGGAGGTGAGGCGGCCGTTGGGGGAGCTGCCGCTTGCGCCTCTCTTTCCCCTCTACGCTGCCACCACCCTGCTTCCCGCGGCGGCCTGCGCTACAGGGTGAGCGGGCGGGGCCGGGGCGGTTTGAGGGAGTCGCGGCGGGGGTCGCCGCGGGCAGCGCTGGGGCCGTCTTGCTTCAGGGAGCCGGCGCTTTCCTTCCCTCCGCTCCGCCTGCTTTTCTTCCGCCTGTC
>VZTU01010303.1:4321-24323 GCA_013400835.1 Zapornia atra
CCCCCAGATTTTAAGTCTGTGCAGAGGAAGGAAGAGGATGGAAGCAGGAAGCACTCCATTGAAGTGGCTGATGTGGTACAGTACGTTTTGTTTTGCGATCTCAGGATTACAAGATGATCAAGGAGAATAGTTGTCTGGTGGCACTAAATCAAAAGCTATTGGCAGCACCACTCAATTACAGGCGTTTCCTGTAAACCATTTCTTATACAAAAACGAGTTACAGATATCATTTATCTGTATCTTTAATTTCTGTCCAGTGTTTTTCCTGAGGAAGACTGTGAGTCCATGGATAGACTGGAGAATATTAAGACATACTTAACATTTTTTGTACTTTTTGGAACCAAATTTTTTTGTTGGCCTTGGCACTCTTATTTCAGCAACATGTTTTATTCCAAAGTTAGATTTACAGACAGTAAGGAATGTGACACATAAATCTGCAAATTGGGGCCTTGGAATAAAGGTGAAGCTGCTGTATCAAAGCAACTGGGATTCATTTCCATATCTTCCTATCTGAAAATTAGGCATCAAGTTTAAGGTGTTAAGTCTAGACTTCTCCTGTAGACAGTGAAAGTGATTCCACATCTTAGTGATGTACATTAGGACCAATTCTCCCTGAAAATTTTTATCTCCTTGTTGAGAACTGAGGGAGCTAGACAGTCCTTTTAGCCAACTGTCTTTAACTTTCTGCCAAGTGAAGTACAGCAAGACAAATTCTACCCTTATGAATGACCCAAGTATTAGAATGGCTATTGCCATTTTTACTAATTATTAATAACGCATATTGATAGTGCTGTTATATTCATTTTTATTTCTAGTAATAATAATTGACAGTTAATAATACTACACATGTCTATAATAGTGCAATAAAACATAATTCTTATTTTAAATAATACTAATTTTCCAAGGAAAAAACCCAAGTGATCAATAAAAAAATACAGTTGAAGAAGGTTTGTAATGAATAGTCATTGTATATACTTTTATTTCCAGGTGGACTTGTCTATACATACCTCTGTCTAATCCTACACATGAAACTCTGGAGCTAGAAATTGATAACAGCAATCCTAGCAATTTTTCAACTGAGACTGATCCAAAACACCCTGTAAGTAAGATTTCTGTTATTTCCCAGAAGTGATAGAAGAGTGCCTTTTCAAAACATACTGTCTATCAGACTGTGGGTTCCAAACACGCAATATAGTCTCAAGGATTATAAGCATTATAAGTATATATTCAAGAGATTTTGTAGCTTAAGGATGAAAACAATGAAGCTTGAAAAATGATACAAGCTAAAGTATAGATGGCTTTTCCCTGGAATGCTTTGTGGAATGACTTTGAGAAGGACTGCAGTGTTCATTGCAAATGATTTTCATGAGATAGAAGCAGAAGTTGTAAAGAAACCAACTGTATTAGAAATCTCAGAAGTTTCTATGAATCAACAGAAAAACTAGGTAAATATTTAGGTAAATAGATAAAATGTTAATGTAAGAATAGAAGAATATCTAATAGTCATGGCTGTTACGACCAACTTCCAGAACCTATGAACAAGAATTCAATCAATTTAGCCACAAAGAAGCTTCAAACAAATACCTGGAATAATTTTATCCTCCAGACTCATGTTTACCCTGAGACTAATTTCTACTGATAAAAATCTTCATCCTGTTACTATTATGCATACTGCTTTTTCCTCCTCCATTACAGAAGCCCTTCCATGTTACTGCCTAACAGTTTTGTCCTTTCAAGGACTGAGAGCTGTACAGATGGGCTCAGCTTTCATATTTTCCTTGAGATTGGCTGGAGTTCTACACGCTCCAGATCCTGAAAAGTATTTGTTATTGACCATTGATAACTACCTTATAGTACATGTCCTATAAAGAACTCTGCACATTATTAACATTTAATGCTCTTAAGTATGTGTCCTTTTTTAATGTTGAGATGAGAAAAGGGAGGGCAAATGCATAGAAACTCTGGTGCAAGAGATTCAGGGATGCAAATATAGAAACTTTAATGAGAAAAAAAGAAACTGAGGAAACCTGTTGTGGAAGGGAAAGAAATGGCAATTGCATCTTTTCTAGAAACAAGGTAGTTAGCATAGGGGAGACCTAATACACCAGAAGGCTGTGCTGGCATTCAGTGAGATCTGGACAGGTTGGAGAGCTGAATGGAAAAGAAATTGATTCAACAAGGGCCAGTGTAGGGTCTTAGACCTAGGGAGGACTAACTCCAGGTACCAGTACAGGTTAAGGGTTGACCTGCTGGGAAGTATCTCTACAGAGAAGGACCTGGGAGACCTGGGGGACAACAAGCTCTCCATGAGCTAGCAATGTGCCCTCATGGCCAAGGAGGGCAATGGTATACTGGGGTGTATTAAGAAGACTGTGGCCAGCAGGTAGAAGGAGGTTCTCCTCCCCCTCTACTCTGCCCTGGTGAGGCCACATCTGTAGTGCTGTGTCCAGTTCTGGGCTACCCAGTTCAAGAAAGACAGGGAACTACTGGAGAGAGTCCAAGATAATGAGGGGACTGGAGCATCTCTCGTAGAGGAAAGGCTTAGAGATGTGGGTCTGTTTTGCCTGGAGAAGAGCAGACTGAGAGGGGTTCTGATAAGTATCTAAAGGAGGGTGTCAAGATGTCAAAAGGATGGGGCAAGACTCTTTTTCAGTGTTGCCCAATGACAGGACAAGGGTGAACAGGAACAAACTGGACCACAGCAACTGCCAGCTGGATATGAAAAAAACTTCTTTATTTTGAAGGTGAGAGTGAACTGGGGTAGGCTGCCCAGTGAGGTTGTGGACAACCTGCTCTAGGAGATCCTGCTTTAGCAAGGGGGTTTGGACTGGATGTTCTACAGAGGCCCCTTCGAACCCACTACCATTCTGTGATTGTGTGACTTACATCAGGACTGGTTTATTTGTACAAACTGATATAAGGGTCAGAGAGAGAGGAATATTTATTAAGATCCTAATGAAGGCTGAGAAGGTAGAAAACTGATTGTATGGAGAAAATAGAGGAATGTCATGTAACCATAATACGTACATTTTTTTGCATTCAGAAACTAAACAGCTTTCAGCTTCAAATATTGCAAATGTTATTAAAAGGGAGCTCTAAAGATAATAGCTAAAGATCACAGTCATTTACTGAACTGCCCTATATTTTGCATACATAGTATTACATTAATTTAAAAGTATAAAACATTTTAGTCTGTCTTTTGTCACGTGTGTTAGCACATCTTCATACATTACATTAAAACTCAACAAATTCTATTTCTAATAATTTCATCAATTGATATTTGAATAGGAGCTAAGAAGCATAATGGGCACAAACTATATTAATCACCTACAACTATTATTTATTTTACGTTTAGGTCATTGTCACAGAAATGGATTAGATTTAATTATAGTAACTTTTGGCTTCTGAAGATTGCGTGTTACCTTGTCCAGGAAATTAAAAAGAAAAAAAAGTCATCTTTCATCTTTCCTAATTTATAACCAGAGATTCATTTATCACCAACAACTACCTTATATTGCTAGAGAAAAGACACATTCAGCACTAACTGCAGTAATTTTCTTTCTTCTTCATAGAATACTCAGTTC
The DNA here is from genome assembly GCA_013400835.1 of Zapornia atra. Lineage (NCBI taxonomy): Eukaryota > Metazoa > Chordata > Aves > Gruiformes > Rallidae > Zapornia > Zapornia atra. The sequence continues at coordinate 7,906 of VZTU01010303.1, forward strand.
TATATATTGTTTTATGTGTTGAATTCTGAAATGTTCTTTGTGAATTACAGTAGTGCTTTGAGTTAAAGGGTAGCTTTGGTGAATTTGGTATAAGCAAGTACCTATAATTTCAGCTATCTGTCCCTTTTTTAATTTGTTTCTTCCATCCCTGGAAGTGTTCAAGGCCGGGTTGGATGGGGCCCTGGGCAACCTTGTGTAGATCCAGGTCTGAGGTTGGTGGCCCTGCCTGTGGCAGGGGGGTTGGAGCTCTATGATCCTTGAGGCCCCTTCCAACACATGCCATTCTATGATTCTATGATTACAGACCCATGTTTGGAAAGGTAACATGACTTCCTTCACAGTTTTGATGACACAGGCAGGGGGTGGCCTTTAAATACCTGCATCTTCTCCTGGATATGTTGCATTCTAGGTTTAGTCCCTCCATACAGTACTGAATTCAACTTCCAGAAGATTACTGCTTCTTTTTTAAAACTTTAACCAGTGTTTCAGGTATTCGGTTATATTAATGTCTATTTCATTGTCTTTATGATGAGTGGAAGAAGTTTCCCATATTAATTATTCAAGTTTCCTCTGTTTTTAAAGCAAATAAATCTTTCTTGTCATGAGAAAAAATCCTGATTTGACCAATATTCTGATGAAATGCAACACTAAAGTGCAAATTATTAGAACAAAATATTAAAGATGGGATTGTCCAATTAAGTAGTGCTTGAAGATAATTATTAGAGTAATTTTTGAATTCTGCATATTATAAATCAGTAATTTTAGTATTTAATATAGTTATCCATATTTATGTAATTGAAGGGTAGAACTGTTAAAGGTATTGGGGTATCATTAGGAAAATCTGTCAAATGGATTTCATTGGTCACTAAGTTATGTTAGATAAACCAAATTCAACAGGGATACCAGACAAAATTGTAGCCTTCCTAGAGATTGCCTACAATGTTAACCAAATTTTTGACTAATATTTCAGAATTTAAACAAATTCAAATATCATGTTTATCATACCTCCACAGGTGTGTTTGTTCTAGTTTCAGTTTGCAAGCAAAGGCATTACTGAAATACCACAAGGCATTGTTTTCTGTAGATCTAATTCAACTTTTAGTACTGACATAATTAATTATAGGCTTTCCTGAGGTTTAGTTGAATTACAGTCTCTTATTCCTGAACTTCTGGGTGCTTAATTAAGTCTAAGTGAAATTGAGATGCTTTAAATCTCTTGTCAACTTCATGTAACTTAGAAGCAGTCTAATTAACTTCTTTGTAAACTGATGAAAATGGGAAAGAGATACATATCTTGTTAGCAGCTTTGCAGTTGAAGGCAAAACAACTTTAAATGGAATATATAATTTTTTCTCTCAAGAATTTGATAAAAAATTTCAAGGCTTTCCTTTAATGTGAATTGGATTTTTTAAAACAAGCTATACCTAATTTTTCTTTCCTTTCTTGCCAACCTTTACAACTTATGGATTAACATTTGTATAAATACTACCAAATTCTCTAGAAGTTAGAACAAAAAAAACCCTCCCATAAATTTGCTGGAAAATTCCGAACTTGTTTTTTATTAGCACATTGGTTTTCTGGGGGAACAGTCACTGTGATGTTGACTTCTGTGCTTTTTTAATCTCTAGTAGAGGAGGATTCACGCTCGGCATTTAACAGAAAAAACTTCTCAAGCATCAGCAATGTTATATCCCCCAACTTACTTCTTCCCTCAGTGTAATTACATGGACAGATTTCATGTGTGTGTATTACATCTATATGCATTTCTGATGTCACTTAATTGTACAGAAGACTTACAAATGGGATCACCTATACTGCCAAAAAGAAGCATGCTTTCACTGTAAGACTTTAGCTTGGTGTTATCCTAGCTTATAACTGTCTTAAACCTTTTTCATGAAGCTGTCTTCCATCCTGATCACCTATGAAACGCTATTTTTATTGAGGAAAAATAACTTAATAAAGAAGGGTTGGCAGCAAGGAGTGCACTGTCCAAGTCCCTGGGTACAAGCTTTATTAGTTTGTTAATGACTATGAGTATTGTTGTGTACACACTAGAGAATAAACTTAAATTTAATGAAAAATTTCCCTCCTTTGTTGGGTTTGTAACAGGAATAATGCATGTGTAGTTGCTCGGTCTTCTTCAGACTTAGTTTTTCTGTATTTGAACAGTTAAATCTGAGATCTTACAAGAACAATGATTCCAATTCCCTTTCACATGAGTATCTTGGAAGATATTTCTTTATCTAAACAGGATGGAAGGCAGGGGATGGGTTTAAACTTCAACTTTTGTTGAATTATTTTGGCAAAATATGGCCTTCTAACATGTTGTTAGCCTTATTTTTTATTCCTGGGTTTTGAAGTAATTTATTCTTTGACTTTCAGTTGAGAGTCTATTTTTTTTACCCAACTCTCTATTTTAAACCCAATTACTTTCTGGATACTGTAGAAGATCATACTGTGCGATACAGAATGATTTTTTAAAAACCAGATCCATAATGTAAAAAAAATAAAGATTTTTTTGCTTTAGAGCGGGCAGTCTGCTGGATTATCATAACTCCATGTTGATTATTTAGATTAATTTTGGCAGTGTATTTGCTGCATAATGATAATATGCCAAGTAGTGCTTACTGAAAATGGAATTTCAGCATGTTTTTCATCCTTATGGGAGAGTTATTATTTGAAATAATGTAAATCTTTTCATGGAATTAATAAAAATTTAAAAGCTATAGTTTTAGTTTAATCATGTATTCTTATGCTGTGACAACCTGTCTTTACCTTGCTTTTTCATTTCATTACAAAGTGATTGGGAGGGGCTAATCAAGCTGGACATGAGTCACCAATGTGCATCTGCAGCCCAGAAAGCCACTGCATTCTGGGCTGCATCAAAAGAAGTGTGGGCAGCAGATTGAGAGAGGTGATTCTGCCCCTCTGCTCTGCTCAGGCGTGACCTCACCTGGAATACTATATCCAGGCTTTGGAGTCCTCAACACAAAAAAGTACATCGACCTGTTGGAGCGTGTCCAGAGGAGGGCCACAAAAATGATCAAAGGGCTGGAGCACCTCTCCTATGTAGACAAACTAAGAGAGTTGGGCTTGTTCAGCCTGAAGAAGTGAAGGCTCCCGGGGGGCCCTTACAGTGGCCTTCCAATACCTGAAAGGTGCCTATAAGAAAGCTGGGGTCTTCCCAGCTTACTGTTCACAAAAGCATGTAGCAATAGGATATGGGGTAATGTTTTTAAACTCATAATGGGGAGATTTAATTTGAATATTAGGAAAAAGTTCTTCAATATGAGGGTGGTAGATCACTGGAACAGGTTGTCCAAAGAGGTAGTAGAGACCCCATCCCTGGAGATACATTCAAGGTCAGGACTAATGGGGCTCTGAGCAACCTCATCTAGTGAAGCTGTCCCTGCTTACTGCAAGGGGGTTGGACTAGCTGACCTTTAAAGGTCCCTTCCAACCTAACACATTCTATGATTAAGGTTCTTCCTCCATTTGTCAGTGTTCATTTGATAAAAGGGTCTGACTGGTTTGGACAAAGTAGGTAGGAACTAGACTGCAAATTAAATAAAAAAACCCTCAAGGTCTCTGGATACTGAGCATGCCCAGGAACTCACTGATAAGTGAGCTGTTCAGGCTCCTTGTAGATGATGAACAACTTAAATGAACTCTGGGCAGCGGGGCAGATGGGGATGGAGGTGGTTTGTGGGAGGTGACCATCCCTCAGGTCTGTTATTCTGGGTAATGCAGAAGCCTTGCAGAGGTGACAAGTGTGGGATGGTGGCAGTTGACTGCTGGTGGCAAATGTGCTTTCAAGATATCACTCACCTACGGGATGTACGAGACTGTGGAGTGTGGGCTGTGCTCCCTGCATGGGAGGTGCAAGTGCTGTTAACAGCTGACTGGGAGTGGGCTGAGAGCAGCGAGCTGCACGCTCTGTGCAGGAGACCCACCTACCTCCCCATCCAGAAATGTTTTTTGTCATGCAGTGAAAACTGTAAAATTAAATTTTAAAAGTTTGAAAAAAATACAATGCCACCCTCAGAATAGGCAAGGCAGTTAACATCTTCAAAACAATAAACTATTGTGGCAATATTCTGATAAATTATTTTAAAGCTTGAACCAAAAGAAAAAAAATAACATTTCAAGTTTTGTGCCATAGCTGACTAAATGTGAACCCTGACCTTTCTCCTGCTCAGTCTAGCTCCCACTGCTGTCAGTAGGAATGTGTGTTCAAGTTACACCAGAATTGTAGTCCATAATTGCGCTGGTACCCTATAGACACACCCAGAAGATGACTGGCAGGACCAAGATGCCTGTAGCCCCTGCCTGGGTCTAGGTCTGAGGTAGAAGGGAAAAGCCATGGGGCATTGAGGAAAAGCAACATAAGCCTCATCAGGGGTCTTTGCCCTGGACTGGGAGGGGACACCTCTGTCCCACCTTCACTATCTGGAGCCTCCAGTTTGGCCTCGGTGCTGTGGCCATGGCCAGTGGTCTTAGTAATGGGGACCCATTGTGGCACTGTCCCCTTCATGGCTCTGCTCACTGTCTCTGGAGGTAGTGGCACAGGGCTGCTGGTGGAAGCCTCTGCCTTGCTGTGCCGTAAGCTCAAGCCTTTGTCAGCCCCAAGCCAAGCACAGGTAGTCAAATGTCTTGGGGTGGGAAGAGGTTTCAGGACTTCTTGGTGCAGTCAGAGGTCTTGCAACCATTGAATGTAGCAAACAAAAATGAATGTTTTAATAGGTCCTGCTCACTGCCTGTTCATGGCCCATTCTTCCAGGGTTGACATTTCCTTTATGAAAGAACTTGTCAGTGCCAGCTGTTGTAGAGTGTTGTTTTGACCTTTATTAGTTGTATCTTATATTCATTTTATAAAATACATCTTGAGTGTCCTTCAGTCAAATCAACCATCTTTTTATATCTTCTTACATGCAAACATTATTTAAACATGTATGATATTAAAGGCCTAGTACTTTTAAAAATTATATAATTAGACACGGTAATTGTGTATTCAGTCATTCTAGCTGATCATTCTTTCAGTGCATTGCCATTTTTATTATTCATAATGCTGTTCTTTCACTGCTTATCTAGTTCATAAAAACATTTATGACCCCATTGTAGTCAGCTGTGTTGCTTTTCCCTCTGCAGTTGATACTCAAATAGTATACTTCAGATGAAGAGAAAACTAGCAACATCATTTACAGTGTTAGTTTAGATAAAGGTAAGCAGAAGAGAGACAAAGCACTAGTTTATTGAAACCTACCATGTGTTTCCCTTATAAGCCAGGTCGTGTCTTTGGAGGTTGATGTGATAACCTTTGGGTGTCATCAATACGATCAGATACCAAAGCCGTGTTTGCATAGTATTTGTGAGAGCTGCTGTCCACGTCCTTGGAGCAGTCTGTAACACCAGCTCTGTAGTTCCTGGGGAATGAACGTGCAGTGACTACCACCAGGATTGTTTACTGCAATACACTTGCTGCCCTCGCAGCCTAGGCGTGCTGAGAGGAGAGATTGCATCTGGTGGAACACATTAATCACATAACCATCAACGCTGTCGATACAAAGCACAAAACAGAAACAGACTAAAAAAAAAAATTGATTTGTTTTTCCCCCTTCTTTCTTGTATTTGTACAGCTGATTGTTGCTCCTCATTCCACCACTGAAGTACCTGTTCAATTCTGTCCATCTGCCCTTGGAAGAGGCAATCACAAGGCATCAATAACCTTCAAGTGTTCACAGGTATGATAATTGGTTTGCTGCCCACAACGCTTGGAATTCAGATTAGATAAATATTTTTAATAGGCATGGAAGTAAGGGTTTCAGTCTGTAGGACGAATTGAACTTTAATGGCTGGATGCATAATGAAAGAGAAAATGCAAAAGCTATAACTTGTTTTAACCTTAGCTTTACATAGAAATTATTCTATTTACAGTACTAACAGGTGGGGTAATAGTCTAAGAGCTAGAATAAGTAATGAAACATTTTGGGTTTCTTGGTATTCAGTTCTGTTTTTAAACACCAGATGACCAGCACTTTTCAGCATTTTCACGTCTGAAATAAATTTCTTGAGGCTTTTTTTTTCCCCATTTTTTCATTTTTTTATCTGATCTGAATTTTGGAAGGTCACTCACTTGAAAAAGTGAATTCTTCCTTTCAGTTTGTTTGAAAATGGTGTTTACTTTGAGAATCTTTAGAATTGTTTACATTTTTTTTCTCTGTGAATATTCCTGATTTTAAATGACAAATAAGTAAATAGAGAAACATGAATCGTCCACATCCAAAAATTACAACTGGAAACAAAAAGAAAAACTGCTAATATGATATCAGTGATAGTATTTCATCATATGACTTGTAGTTGAATGAAACATTTGCTTTCTGTGCAATTTCCTTTGTATTCTTTTTGGACTTTCAGATATCTTAATATACTTCTGACCTGTGAATTACTCCAACTAAGTATTACCAGGAGTTTTCATTAGTGTTTTAGGTAATATTGCAAAAGCAAATATTCTTTTATATGAAGACAACAAATAGTGAAGAAAGTGATATGGAATTTCTTTTTCCTGATAAACTGTGTTGAACAGACAGCAAGTTATTTGTAGGTGGTGTTTCTTGAGGATAAAAACAAGGAGACAGAGATTCAGTTAAAGAGGACAGAATGTCCTTATCTTGTCTGGATTCTAATGGTACATAGAAATCTGATCTGTCTTTAAAAAAAAAAAAAAAAGTTCTTCACCAAATATAGAAGCAAGAAACCATCACGAGGGTCCATATAAACCTTTCAGGAGCAATTTGAGCCCTGACACCTGAATCTTGTCATCCAGTGCATCACCTCTTTCAAGTAATGACAAATCTCCAAGTTTTTATCTATGGTGAAATTTAGTCAGTATCCCATCCTTCTAGCTGCTTTGTCCAGACTCCTTTAACCCTTTCAGCATATTGGTATAACCTTTGTCATTTCTTAGTGCTCTTTTTATGCCCAAATCTTTTGAATTTTGTAAATTTTAATTCATTTTTCACTGATAAGTCCTAACTAAATTAATCCCAAATTATTTTATTTTGCTAATTGTTATACTGATAGCTGACTGAATATCTGCACAGATAGAGATGAGAGCATTTAAGAATAGTAAGGTTTGAGAGAAACTAAGCCAAATATTAGATCATGTCTTGTATTACTTCCCTTTGTTGTTTTTTTCAAAATCCTTTTTCCTTCTGCTTTCTTGCACAAAGCAAACATGATCATAGAATCATAGAATCTCCTGAGTTGTAAGGGACCCATAAGGATCATCAAGTCCCACTCCTGGCTCCACACAGAGACAGACAAGTCCGTGACTGAGGGCATTGTCCAGACACTTCTTGAACTCAGCCAAGCTCGGTGCTGTGACCAATATTAACTCAACTTCTGTATTAAGAGTTTTGCAAAAAAGGTATTTTTGTTATTGTGTTTGTAAGCAAGCACAAATATCAATAACAAGCCAGGGTAGACCACTAATAACTTGACTCTTACGACTTTCTGAAAACATGGTCTTCTGGCCTGGTCATACCTTTGCCCCAATCCTTCAAAATCAGCCTACAAAGTGTGCTCAGCCTTTTGTTTACCTTTAACTTCTGAGGCCAATGTGGGAACGAAGAACACAAATCAATAACACAAATGCTATGGTATGCTAGCTTGGCAACAGCTGGGCAGTTTCTTACTCTCACCAGCAAAGAGCTTTTACTAAGGCGTTGGGCTTCTGTTGCTTCAGTCTGTAAAGCAGCAACATTTGCCTTCCTGTCAGAATCTGAATAGTGAGGGGTGCTACTTTTCTACACATGAATCTGTAACCATAAACAGGTTATCCATCACATTTCAGTCAACAATAAAATGTAATTTAAAATTACATTTAAATTAGGTTTTCTTATTCATCAGAATAATGCAGAAGTCCCTGCAGACCAGGTGATGTAAATTGCTGTCTAAATCCTAAATAAAACATAGGTTTTATTTTTCTATTCTGACTTTTAATATTGGGTAGTCTCTACATCAGTATGTAAACAGTTCTTCCTCTTTTCTTCCTCCCCCAATTAATACCCTGTAGCCTTAAATTACTTTTACCCCAAAATGTAATTCAGTATGATTAAAATGTCCTTTTTCTTATGGGATTGGATGTTTCTTTATAAAAAGATAATAAAGGCATGCGATTTTGCTGTCCAAAGCTATTTTCTGATGATACATGATGTCCTATTTTATTTATCCCCATTTATGCTGAGAAGTCTCAATATATTAGTCACTTGTTACTGCAAGTATTTCTATGTTTGTTGTTAGATTTTTGAACCCTATTACAGATATTCCTTAATTTTCTTCAGACAGGCTATGCAGAAATAAATGCAATATTTCAGAAAATGAAAATTTTTTGGGGGTTATTTTCTTCTCTTTGTGATACATACCTTCCTGACTGATAATGAAAAAACAGATCGAAGGCTCACTTTGAGCAGTTTGTAACAACCCTCAGATTTTAGTCTGTATTTTTATTATTTAAAGGCAGCAACATGAATGTACAAATTAAACATTTTCCTTAAAATAATGGTAGTATCTTTATATTTGCCATTCCCCTTTTCTGCTCATTCACTCTTTAAAGGTTCCATAATGAGTGGAACATTTACATTTACTAGCATCACCTTATAACCTTAAAGAGTAAATGTGGGGCAGGCAACTCTTTACTCTTACACTGAAATGAAAGATCAAACTTAACACATCAATTTAATTATATTTTTCTTTTTTTCTACTCTGTGGTGATAGTCTATATCTATTAGTTTTTTCCAAAATTTTAAATTCTTCTGTTAATGTTCGTTATTATCTTTGGAGTTAATCATTTTAGCTTTTTGTGTAATTCTCTTGCTGTCTCATCAAAGAATTATTTTCCTTCTTCCTTTGTCCTCTGAAGACATCTTACTCTATCAGCTTTCTGTTTCTGATATGTGTGTTTTGAATTGCCCTCTTGCAACCACCTAGATCTTTCCATTCACTACACTGGAAGCTGTGAGTAGCTACATGGAAGTTAAATACTCGGTGTGCAGTGTAACACAAAAGTTATATGTAAAGAGGAGACAGGAACATCTCCCATACAGGAACTATTGGTTTCCACATAGCAATACTTAAGAGTAACAGCAGCTTCGGGGAAGAAGAAAGACAGAAAGTGTTCATTTACTTACAACAGAAAAGAGAAATAGAACTCAGGAAGAAAGAAATAGGCAGAATGCCTTAAAATGTACAGACCTGATTTTTCAAACAATAGATAATGACACATGTTTCATCTACAGTTTAAAGAATGGATATTTCACCTTTTGGGGACTGGTCTTCCTCCTCAGCAGATGGAACCCACCAGCATAAGTGCATGCATTGGCCAGTGTTCTTCTTTCATCATATCCTTCCAAAATCCAACACTTGAAAGCGTTGTGGTTGATGTCGTGCTGACAGGTACAGGGGTTTGGATTTTTTTAAAGATTTTTTTGGGGGGTAGGTGCGGGAAGAAATTTAATAAGCTGCTTGGGTTGCATTAAAAGTGTGCATGGGATGTGACTATATTTGCCTCATTCCATTTCCTGGCAACAGAGATACTGTGTACCATTCGTGTCCAACCTGAAAAGCTCTGTAGACTGTGCTATGGGACCTAAGAGATAACATAAACCTTTAACAACTGTTCACAGTAGACCTCTTAGGACATACAGCCTTATGTGTACATACAGAGAGCTGGTTATTGGCCGTGGACTGTACTGTAGCACTTAGGCAATCGGAGACTCCTGGGGAGTGTTTTGGGAGCTGTATGTCTAAGCCAAATGGTTACTGTTCTGGTTTTGTTCCTTAGTTACATTCCAAAATATTTTTTATTATTTTCTCAGATTCTAGATAACTAAAAGAGCAAAACATTTCAGGTTTTTTTTCTGAGTAGCCTTCCAAGCAAGTATGTTTCAGCAGTATTTTCAAACATTCTTTAAAAAATAACGTAAGATCCAGAACTATCAATGATCGCTGAGTCATTCTCAGCCGTTCCATACTGGAATTTCACAAATGCTGTAGAACTTATTTGAAGTCACAGATTCTCTCTGATGTCTAAAATTTATGCAGTGAAAGAGTAAATTTCAATCTGAGTGCAGCAGAGCTTTAGCAGTTTCTCAGAATCTCCACCTAGTGCAACATATAACATCTATCAGCAGAAAACAGGTGCCAAAGCATTTCCTGGCATCTGCATATAACAAAAATTGAAGATAAACCTTCCAGTGCCCCCAGACAGGGACCCCATGGATGGAGAAACAAGAGAATAGCAAAATCAAACCTAGGCAAAGGTAAGTTTTAAGCCAGGCTTCCACCTTCATGCTGCCATTTGGGATGAGGGAAGAAATATGACTTGTAAAAAATGTAAATGCATGTTTATTTGTTGAGTTGAACTCATGCTTTTCAATTACACCTTGCCATGGACAGCTAAAACAAACACAGTTGTTCTCCCAGCCTCCAAAGTGAGATGGAGGAGAGAATTGAAACAGAAAAGGTAAAATTAATGGGTTGAGCTAGACAGTTTAATAGGACAGAAGAAGAAGATGGTGGTGATGATAATGGTAATAATAAGAATGTCCAAAAAATTATGCACAGCACAATTGTTCACCATGCACCTAATACTTATCTAGGTCATGCACCTCCTGGCCGTTCCTCCCTCCTTCTCTCTCCGCCCCCCCCCCCCAGGCNAATATGATGTCATAATGTATGAAATATCCCTTTGGTCAGCTGTCCTGGCTGTGTCCCCTCCCAGCTTCTTGGGTGCCCCCTGCCTTCTCATTGGCAGGCCGGTATGAGAAACAGAAAAGACCCTGACTGCTTGGCAACAACTAAAACATCAGGGTGTTATCAGCATTGTTCTCATCCTAAATCCAAAGCACAGCACTATGCCAGCTGCTACCTAAGAAAAATTAATTCTATCCCTGCTGAAACCAGGACAGCCTTCTGAGATATGAATTAGAAATACAGAAATACAGCTTTGGCTGCCTGTTCAGTTAATATATGGAGGATTTTGAAGAATCTGTTATCTAAATAGTACCTGGTCAAGAGCATTTTGGTCTCATGACTGAATACTCCTTACTTTTGCTGACCAAGTCTTTTTGGCAGACTTTAGTGCAGTTTACCATGTTTAACTAATACAATATTTTCAATCACAACTGTCAAAAAATTGAGTTCCATTCGTAAATGATCAGAGTACTTTTGCGTTTTTGTTGATCTCTTCTGGACAACAGTGAAGAAAGCAACAGCCTGCAGTAGATCCACTGTTTGCAGGCTAAGTAAATCATGGCCAGGATCTTAGGGACAGTGCCAGAGTTTACCTGCTGAGCAGGGGACCTGGCAGAGAGGGGAAAAGAGTCATGTCCTCATTTCTACTTATCTGGCATTTAGGCATCTCTAAGCAACAAGAAGCATTGCAGACTGGGTCTGCATATAGTAACAGGGGAGTTGATGCAGCATCTGGCATTCTGTGCAAATACAAAAGGCTCAAAAGTGCTGCTCATAGTAGGAAGGAATGCATAAATGTTGACAACACACCACAGGGGTCAATGTCAGACACTTGATGTTGCAATCATTGCTTCTGTAATCCAGATGGAAGTCCTGAGGGTAGGTGCTGCAAACCTGGTCTGAGGCAGTCAGGAGTTCTTGAGGTTTTTCTCATCATTGTGTTATGAATGACAATGACATCAGTTAGATGTGTGATCTGGTATTCTTCCTGGGGATCCAGATACAGGAGCTTTAATGCATCAAGGTTAATGAACAAGAGATTGACAGGATCTTTGCAGAGACTCTGCAGAAATGAGCCAAACCCTTCCAGGCTGAGAAGTTTGCTGTGACCAAAAGACAAAAGCATCAAGAAGATGCAGAGACTCAGCAGTGGGGAACTTTCCATTTCCATGTAGGTTCAGAGCTCAGGAAGAGGAAAAAAAAAAGTGCCATTGAGGTGGAAAGAGCCTGGGCTGAGCATCTCAGGTCTTCAGATTAGAACCAGCAGCATTTAACAGGAGGCAACAAGTCCTGTTGATTGAAGTTTTCTTCCTCCATGGGGCAAAGGCTGCCAATTTCCATAACAACATATCAACCCAGGAAGGTTTTTTTTTTCCTGGAGCTCAAATCAGATGCTGCAGAAAAGATTGCCAAGGCTTCTCTGACCTTGCAGTTGCTATACTGTGCTGTTCACTTGCATAGTGAATACTTTGATCTAGACTCTCCGTACAGCCAAAGAAACATTGAACAGATTGGAGGGGACTAGAAGGTTCTGTGGGCATTCTTTCCACAAATATTTGTGCATACATTGGCCAGCAAACAGGAAAAAGAAGAAGAGCAGCAATTCCAGGCCAGCTGCAAGTCTGCAATGTGACCACAGTCATGAAGGCAGGCAGTGACAATTGGAGCATGGCTGTGGATGCATGCAGGCTGTTTAAGAAGGATAGAGAAGACAAATTTCGTCACTTGTATAGCTTAGGCTACCGTGACTATGAGATGCTTCATCCTATTCAAGTCTCTTTACACTGAAGTGCAGAAGGGTACTCAGAGCTGGATGAGTTTTTCAGAAAATTTATTAACAGCTCAGGAGTGAATTTCCTGATTATTTAGGAGGACTGAGAATTTCAGCAGAGACCCACTTAGTGATGCAGGGAACTTCTCAGTGAAGTAACATACAAAAACAAATTATATGCTGCTGTGGATCCAGTGAAACACATTTGGGCTTGAGAAACACATCTTACATGTTTCACTAAGAGTTTAGTAAGAGACTGATCAATGTCGTAGGTCTAATCAAAATACAAACGATCACCAAATCACAGAATCATTAAGGTTGGAAAAGATCTCCAGGATCATCTAGTCCAACTGTCCCCCACCACCTATATTACTAACGAAACCATCTCCCTAAGTACCTCATCCAGTCTTTCCTTGAAGACCCTGAGGGATGGTGACTCTCCCAGCATCCTGGGCAACACCTTCCAATGCCCAACCACTCTTTCTGAGAAAAAATTTCTCCTAATTTCTAACTTGCACCACCTCTGGTGCAATTTGCAGCCATCCCTCTTGTCCTATCACTAGTTATCTGCAAGAAGAGGCTGAGCCCCAGATCACCACAACCTCCTTTCAGGTAGCTGCAGAGAGCAATAAGATTTCCCCTGAGCCTCCTCTTCCCCAGGCTAAACAGTCTCAGTTCTCTCAGCTGCTCGTTGTAAGACTTGTGTTCCACACCCTTCACCAGCTTCATTGTCCTTCTCTGGACACACGCCAGGGCCTTGATGTCCTTCTTTCTAGTAGTGGGGGGTCCAAAACTGAACACAGTATTCGAGGTGCGACCTCACCGGAGCTGAGTACAAGGGGATGGTCACCTCCCTGGTCCTGCTGGCCACACTATTCCTGTACAAGCCAGGATGCTGTTGGCCTTCTTGGCCACCTGGGCACACTGCTGGCTCATGTTCAGGCAAGTGTCAACCAACACCCCCAGATCCTTTCCCTGTGTTCAGCTTTCCAGCCACCCTGCCCCAAGCCTGTAGCATTGCCTGGGGTTGTTGTGACCAAAGTGTGGGACCTGACACTTCACCATGTTGAATTTCATCCCACTGGCCTCTGCCCATTGATTGAACCTGTCCAGGCCCCTCTGGAGAGCCTTCCTACCAGATCAACACTTCCCTCCAACTTAGTGTCATCTGCAGACTTACTGAGGGTGCACTCAGTGCCCTTATCCAAATAATAAATAAAGATATTAAAGAGGATGGGCCCCAGTACTGACCTGGGGAACACCATTTGTGCTGGTCATCAGTTGAATTTAACTCCATTTACCACCACTCCCTGGGCCTGGCCAGCCAGCCAGTTTTTAGCCCAGTGAGGAGTGTACCTGTCCAGGCCATGGGCTGCCGGCTTCTCCGGGATGGTATTGTGGGCGACTGTGACAAAGTCTTTGCTGAATTCGAGGTGATATCAATTAAATTACAATGATACTAGCAGTCAGGGAACAGCAAAAGCAGACTGCTCCACAAAAACAAAGTGAGACAGAAGCCAAAGTTGTCTGCAAGACTGGCAAGGGCCTTTCAAACAGGAGCTGTAATCCCATAGTATCCAAACAAGAATCTAGGAGGTCTGTGGCAATAAACAATTTCAACCAGTAGTCTAGTGACTGACAGCCAAGACCACAGTAAGAAGGCGAGTCTGTGATCAAGCTAGGAAATTAAGTAGTCTAGGCTTGACAAGGTGTATGGCCAGGGACAGCATACCTAGGACATAGCTTGGACAAGGACCAACAGCAGAAACTTGAGTTTAAATGCAGTTCAAACTAGTGGGTAAAGGCCCCATATGCTACTCACTCCCAATTTAGCTGTTTTAACAGAGGTCTGATGCCAGATTATACAGCTGCACTGTATCAGAGCAGATTTTGAACACAGGCAGCCTTGTGTGTGGAGAAAAGGTTACAGAGAATTTCAGCAAAGGATGGTTATTGACTGGACAGATAAATTAGCCTACATGGCTGAACTCAGGAGCCTGACCACTAACACTTTTAGTCCAAATTATCCAATTATTACTAATTGCTGCTAACTGGTATACAGAAATCTTCTTCTCATATCTGCCTTGTATTTCCTCACAGTAAATTATCAGAGACTCATCAGCATCTTAGGTTCTTCACTGGGAAAGAAATGTTGATAAAATGGTGGTTTCTTTCTTCTCAGTTTTGGATGCACTTGGTGTTATTTTTATATATTTCTAAAAGAGTCTGTTGCTATTCTTGCTCTCTTACTGGTTCCCAGGTTTAGTTCCGCAGTGACCCCTTTGTTCTGTTATGTCTTTACCATATAATTTGTGGTTTCCTTAGGGTAATACTACAAAATTATACATCACTAAGCTGAAAAGCAAATGAGGGAACAGTTGACACTTCAGCTATTTGCTGTTGCAGCTAAAATAGTTCAAGTTCATCCAGGTGGGACAAGTCCCTGATGCTTTGCACCATTGACTTAATATAAGGCCCCGTGGCCTTTTACTAGCAGTGACAATAATGTATTCCCCTGTACTCTACACCTAAATGAGGTGGAAGGAAGAAGAGGTAACAAAATGCAAATATAAAAGTATCATGAGCACACCCAAAAAAATCAGGCAGGCGAAAGCCCATCAGGTCAGAAGATTAACAGGGAAAATACAGGGTCACAAGGAGGTGAGCTGGTTCCATAAGGAAGCTTAGGGAAAATGCAGATAGGTCCATTAATGGATGGAGGGGAATCAACTAGTTACGGGCAATGCAGAAAAGGCTAAAGTGCTCAATGTTTGGGGATTTTTTTCACCTTAGTCTTTGCAAGCAAAATTTGCTCCCAAAGTAGCATGTACTGACTTGGGGTCTGTGTAGCCCATGAATTGCACATCCTCTTGCAGTCCATTTCCAAGCACATGAAGGTCAAGAAGGTAATCAGGAGTAGTCAAATGGGTTTGTTAAGTGCAAATCATGAAGGAAAGGTTGGATGAGGTGCTTAGGGCCATGGTTTAGTTAGTAATATAGGTGGTAGGGGGACAGTTGGACTAGATGATCTTGGAGGTCTTTTCCAACCTTCATGATTCTATGATTGACTAAAGTGATTGCCTTCTATATGGAAATGAGTGATTATGCAAATGAGGGAGGAGCAATGGATGTAATTTATAATCATTAGTAAGACTTCTGTCACAGTTTCCTGTAGCATTCTTGTTTGGAAGCTAGGCTTGATGAACAGACTGCTGCGTGGGTTGAAACTTGAACTATTGGTCTCAAATGATAGTGATCAACATCTTGATAGTCAGCTGCTGGCTAGTAATAAGTGTAGTACTTATGGGGCCCATGTTATTCAAGACCTTTATTAATAACATGGATGATGATGGGGCATGCAATGTAAATTGGGGAAAGTGACATGATGTATGGTAGAGCTTCAGTCCAGAGGTACCTTGATAAATTGTTGGTAAACCTCTTTTCAAAATTGCTCTTGTTCATCCCTGGACCAGCTGAAGATTCAGTAAACTCTGCTAATAAAGCAATTTTCCTTCTAAAATACTAAACTTTTGTATTTTACCATCTCATTTCATCTACCCTCTATGCTTATCTAAGCTCCCACACTTAGAAGTGCTGTGAATTACTTTGTGTGCAGCCCACCCTATTTGACCAGGAAGTAACTGATTATATAATCTCTTGAAGTGTAGGTGTGTATTACATGTGTGGTAAGAAGAGTAGTTATGAGAAGCGAACTCCTTGGCTTGTTAGGTATAAATGTGTAGTGCTGGATAGCACAGATCAGTACTCTGATACTTTGATTATTTGTAAAAAAGCTAACATGACATCCTATTCACAAAATAGTGGAAAAATCAAACTTATCCCCAATGCAATTTCATTAGAAATTATTTATAGATAGTAAATATTAATAATACTT
>VZTU01010304.1:0-10629 GCA_013400835.1 Zapornia atra
TAAGACTGGGATTAAAAGAAAAAAATACCACAACAAAACCAACTATATCCCCATACTGGGGATCAGGTAGCTGGATATGTCTCAAGAAGGGCCAATAGGTTCTCCAGTTTACTCATGGAGTTTTTGTATTCTGGAATCCCAGCGTCTTAAGCACAAGATGAACTAGCTTCTATCACTGCTCAACTCCCTTGTGACTTCTCAGCCTGGGAATTTGCATATATCCCCCTGTTTCTGAAAAAAAAAAAAAACTTTAGGAAACCTTCCTTTTTTAGGCACATGCATTTCTGCTGTGCAAGGGAAGAAAAGATTATAAATAGCATTAACCATCAACAGCCAAGCCGGTATTTTAATGAATTAAATCTCAGCATGACCATAAAATCAAATAAGCTTCAATAGGGAAAATATTCCTTACTCCTAAATGAAGAAATATTAATCCATTAAGAATTAATCCTGAATCGAATAAACAAACCCTGAAAATAAAGACAAGTTTAGTTCTAGGATTGTATTACTCGACGTGAAACAATCAAATGGCTTCTTTTCCTATCCTTTTCTTTTACTTAAGAGAACTGTAAGCCTTTAAGACTGTTCTGAATTATGATGTCTGAACATCAAAGACTTCCTGAAGTCCCTTTCTTTGAATACTTATTTTCCTCCTTAAAGGCCAATTTAATCATTAGCTGCTGTACACTTCCCCTCCTTTGCATTCCTCTGCTGTCACATGCTTGCTAGCAAAGTAGGTAAAAGGGCACAGGCCAGATGAGCATGCGTTAGACTTATAAACTTGACTTGCCAATGTTTGTAAGGCAACACCCACATCAGTGGGCTAACACTGAAACAAGAACTTATTTCAGGCATTTTGGTCTGCAAAGTATTTCTGTACAGCATATACTAATTAACCTCATTCCCAAAGGAGAGCCATAAATGAAAGCTTCTGACTTTCTTTGCAGTTTGGCCATGTCTTACTTAAAGAGAAAAAAAAAGATGAGTACAATAATTTTTAAAAATAACCAGAAATGGCTGTTTTCATCCTTTTCAGTGTTCTCTCATTATATTAATGTCTCTTTAAAAATACAGTTAGTTTCTTTTTTCTTTTAATTAAAGAAGACAGCTACCTTTCCCTTACTCTTTTCTAGTTTTACTTCAATTCAAACATGCTATAGTATCTGCAGATCTTTCGGCCCTTTTCATGCCTCTGCTTGAACCAACCAAAATACAGTTTTTCCCCACTGCTATAAACAAGTACTTCTAGATTGGATGTCACTTTTAAGTCAAGAAAACACCTTGCACACTAGAAGGCCTAAGCCCCACAGACCTGATGAAAACACGCTGCTATGACTGCTATGCATAAAGCCTCCTCTGACCACTATTTTTGCGGTTTCGGGATATTTACACTACGAAGACCAAGGTTTAACTCACAGCCCTCATGATTTCAGACTGCAGACACTGAACAGTCAACTCTTTATTAGGGCTTACATGTTCCTACAGCCATGGAAGGAGATGAGGGCCTCAGATCTGGAAAATCTGAAGCTCAAACAGATCCCATGTGCAGGATGCTTCCACTTAGTCACGCATGCAAGAAGCCAGTTGTGATTATATCTCTTTGAAGCGCATAACACAATGTCTAGAAGACAGTGAAAGAATTACCAAGTGCATCTTAAAAAGCACCAAGGCATGATACAAAAGTTAAATGTATTACAGTACGTTGCACAAAGCAAGGTATTAATTCCTTAAGCAGTTATGTTTGAAAATGCCATTGAATATACATCTGTCTCGTAGACTCCATAAGATTTATACAGATAAAATGATAGTGCTAAAAATAGTTGAAGTCACTACCTCCACCTTACAAAAAGCAACTCCTCTGCTTTAAGGGGCTATCCATGTGACCTCTTATCCCAGAACTCAGCTATTTGCTTCCCATACAATCCTCAGCTCAAGTGATCCATTTTTCCCCACGTTGCCTATTCCTCTTGGAATAGGGAAAACCCTGCCATTTTTCCTTGTCAGAGCTATAAACATCCACCACAAAAAAGTGAGACTTTAAGTGTAGTTTTCACATCTATAGTTCTTTTTGCAGCAAAGGAAGCAAGTTAGCAAATGCAGAGGAAAACCAGAGAGAAACATTACCCACACGACCCAGCGTAACAAAAACATCAATGATTTCACCAAGGGAAAATCATGATCAATCTGACAGGCATCCAGTTGGGTAGATGAGGGGAGAGCAGTGCATGTCTACCTTGACTTCAGTAAGGCTTTTGACACTCCCTCCCAGAGCATCCTCATAGGTAAGCTTAGGAAGTGTGGGTTAGGTGAGTGGGCAGCGAGGTGGACTGAGAACAGGCTGAAGGGCAGAGCTCAGAGGGTTGTGATAAGCGGCACAAAGTCTAGTTGGGGGCCTGCAGGTAGCAGTGCGCCCCAGGGGTCAGCGCTGGGTCCACTCCTGTTCAAAAATAAATCTTTCAAAGCAGAAACTTTATTTTCTTTTTGAAATAACTGGTTTGGGGACAAAGATGGTGAGGCATTTGCTTGGTTTCCCAAGACCTTCTGAGTTCAAGGTGCTTAGCTTTAAGTTGAAATCTTAATATAGTTCTAAGCATGTCTTTAACTAAAATTTGTTTTAATGTACTTTCAACTGGAATTTCTCTCCACTTCCCATCTTGTAAACTCCTTTAAACAATGCCATTTGTCATTATTCAAGTCTTTTAAATTGCTGTATGTTGGTATTTTAAACACCACTGCAGTGTCCAAGGAGAGTCCGACAGTCTTAAGGCAGCAGGTAGGTTTCTGGAGCTGATCTTAAATGCCATATATACTGCAGTGATACGTTGGAAAACAGTACAAACTCATAATAATAATAAAAAAAAAACCCCTTGGAATTTAACATTACACATATATATGCACCTATCTAAAGAAAACAGTAACTGTAGCCTGTATTACCAATAATAAAACTCGTATGACTTCAGAAAAGCATTTTCATGGAGTTTGCTATACATGAAAGTTTCAGACACTGAAGTGTATGCTGTACAGCAGCATCCAACAAAGACTCAGTAGCTATGCTCTTACGTGAATGACTGCTTCGCCACCACTACCCCCCATAAATACCAATATTCTGCTCTAATGCTAGAGTCAATTAAGCAAGGCAACTAACCAGAGAATGCCAAAAGGATGCAAAATACACTTTTACTCATGTGCATCTGGTGCTTCTTTGATGCACAGCTGAACAAAGTTAAAGCTAAAGCCTTCACTTCAACAGAAATCCAAAGGTGTCTACTGTTACACCTTTCAAAAGAAATTCAGGTTTTTATCTATAAAATCTTCAGTAAACAGTATAAAATATAAAGCTCAAACATTTAAACATATGACCAAAGTGACTGTTCAGTCTCTCTTGTTGTATCTGTTTCTCTGAATGTATAATAATACACTTCTGCAAAAAGGTAACAAGATATTTAAGCCTCAGAAAGAGTAGAGATCTTATTCATAGTTCACGTGATATTCCATCAGGTGCTGACTTCTGAACTTACTATAAAGATTAACTAGACACTGTTATTCACTTGACTACTTCTAAATAGCTTCCTTGCACATTAACCTTCAATAACATTTAATCATGCTTCGGTATATAAAGACTGATGCTGCTCTCAGGTCTTTCCAATAACTCACCTACCTTACAATGATTAATGATCTACAGACACCTAATCAAGAGAAGTTTGAGAAGAGTGAAGCCAAATTATTTCTATGCAAGTAATGTGGATTACATTCACTCAACAGGGCTTCTCAGGTGAATCTAATGACTACCTTATAGACATAAAACAGAAACCAAAGAATCTCTCTCCTTTAATACTCAAACATAGCATTCAATTAATTATCAGTTGATCAGACAGAAACAAAGTTAAACTGACAGGTTCTCTCACACTACTTGGGTTATGACTGGCATATGCCAAGTCCAGTTTAAGCCTCCTAAAAGCTAACTCTGTTGTTTATGCAGCAGTTCTCTCACACAGGGTCCCCAAAATAAAATTGCTATGCCATAACCAAAGTGGTGGTTTAAGCCACCTAGGAAAAGACAGAAGCCAACAGCTACCATTTTAAGTGTCAAGATCTCATCTTTGATTGTTGCTAATCATCGTCCACAATCCTTCCCACCCTCACCTACAACTGACAGCTGTGGTTCTTTGGAATTGCCAAGTCTTAAAGGCTCTCACATCTAGAAACTGAACAAGTGCAGTGGGTCAAGTCAAGAGGGAGAATTTAATACCTATCTTTGCGCACATGTAGCAGCACTGGGACCTACTGTAAACCTCATCCACAGCAGAGTTTGAAATCAGAAGAGCTAAGGAGTTTGCAGTAACTTCCTGTTCCAATCACAAACCTATCAGCTTGTGTCCAGTCCTCAGCAGCTTTCCAGAATCTCCTGTGGGTGAATATTAGCTACCCTTTTCAGGCATCTCCTTTGGAACCTTGGACCAATTTCTTTATCCCCTTCTGAAGTGGTAAATGGAAGCAATGGGCATATATGAAAGAGATAACAACAAACCAACAAATGAAAGGTAAGCATACCTGAACAGCTGTCTTCCTTAAAAGCAGACTTGAGATTTATTCGTCACACATGAATCTTCTATC
Source organism: Zapornia atra (assembly GCA_013400835.1). Lineage (NCBI taxonomy): Eukaryota > Metazoa > Chordata > Aves > Gruiformes > Rallidae > Zapornia > Zapornia atra. The sequence continues at coordinate 4,615 of VZTU01010304.1, forward strand.
CCACAAGCTCACTGCAGCTGGGATCTTGAAAAGGTTAGGACACACCGAGAGGCAGATTCATTCCAATGTTGCTAGCTTCTAACAGACATTACACTGCCTCAATGGCTAACAGTCAGGCATAGCTCTGAAACAGAAAGTCAAGAGAAACAGTTTGAGCCCTGATCCACTCACAGCTTTCACCCACTCCAAGGGAGTGGATCAGACCAGAACCGTTTTAGAAAAACTGTTTAGAGAACAGTCACAACAGTTCTGAAACACTGTTTTCCATTACACTGAATGTAATGAATGTATTATCTGGATCAATCTGTCTTTATGTAACAGGTCCAAGATTGTGACAAACCATGGAGTGAAAGAAAAATCAGCTGCTACACACGCCACCATTTCTGAGGGCTCAAACTAGCGATTGCTGGCTAGTGCAATGAGCAAGGTGATCTCAGGGGCCAGACTGCAACGCTAGTTTCAGCATTCCATTTAAGACATTCAAGGATTTCCCTGCAGGTTTTAAAATCCCATTACAGTCATCACAGATGCTATGAAGATTTCACAGAAGATACTACTTTCACCATCTGTGGCTATTCTCCAGGAATTGCCTTCTCACTTGGTCAGATTAGACAGTTTGGTAGAGGAAACTGGCTATAGCACACAATGGGTTAGTTACTAGGCTAACAGGAATATTAATCTCTGCCATTTCTGGATCATATGGCCTCCCTCCTCTTCCCAAAAGGCATGATCCTCTAAGAGATGGTACCAAAACATACACTTAAAAAAAAACAAACCAAAAGCCCCCATACACCCCAAAAAAATCCCATCAAAAAAACCCCAAACCCCACAAAACAGTGATATAGTCCAGAGCAACAGAAACTTTCACAGCTGTCCTATTATTTATGGGGTTTGACCCTATACAGATTAGGACATGCTACACTGTTCTGAGACCTCTTAGATTATTCTAGTATCTATTGCAATACACATTATATTGTACACGTCCCAGCAAACTACCTCCTCTGAATTCTAGAAATTCAGAATAAGCTTGCTGAGGTAAGCATACAAAACTAAAACGCTGCATTACCGTAACATGCAGAAACCTCGCCCACCCCAAAAAGTTAGGGTCTAGGTCTATCTGTTTAATATTGCTATAAAAAGACACAGGCAGGCATTTAGATTGAAGGAGTTTTATTTCTTCTCCTTCCCTTTGCATTGAGCTTCTGTGCTCACGCAGTAAAGAAGAGTTATCGTCACGGTAATGCTTCTGGAATGGCAGGACTTGCATGATGCATGCAAGATGCCACATTTTAGGATTCTGAAGATCCTGAAAACGGACAGTGATTGGTGACCAAAGGCAAACTGAATGGAACGCTTTCACAGTACTTCAATGATCATTTACTGTGCAAGGCTGAAAGATCTACACAAGGTTGAAGGAGTGACAAACCAGTTCCAGATATGTTGCACACATTTAAATTGAGCTTTCAAAGTTAAGCCAGACTTGGTAAAAGAGGGATGCTTTTTCAGTCATTTAGATGGGGGTTTTTTTTAACCCTTTGTTTCTGAACATGTGGAGCTCAGGCTATGACACAGCATGCTGCAGGACGGAGACAGTGGGTTTGGAATATTAAAAAACCCAAAACGAGAGAGGTTGGTTCACTTCCTGAAACACCAGCGTTCGCTTACTGCTCCTTTTACGCGAGGTTTTCCGAAGCCAGTCGTGCTGGCGATTCAACACTCTGGCTTGCCCCGCCGGCAGCGCACAGGGAACGGGGGGCGCCCCGGCACGTTGCTTCTTTCTGCCCCGGCTGCGCCGCTCGGCGGATCATCGCTGCGGGGCGCCAGGCGGGTAGGCCTCTGCGGGGCGCACCCCCACCCGCCGCCCCGGGCATGTCACGTGACCGCTCCCGAGAAGTGGGTGAAAGGTCGCGCCGCCGCAGCGCCGCGCAGGCCAACAACAGCCGGGCCTGCGGCGGGGACAGCCCCGCCCCGCACTACCGGTACCCCCAGCCGCCCCGAGCTCTTCTGCACCGCACTGCCAACGCCAAACGAAGAGTTTCCAAAGAGAAGTGCCGCAAGTAACGAAGGAAGTATGCCTCAAAGTAACGAAAGTATGTCTCAAAGTCAGGAGGGGGGAAAAAAGGGCGTGCTTGGCTTGCGCAACTTAACAGCTTGGAGCTTCACTCGATGGTACAGTTTCCTTCAACCAAGAATAGTGTTTTCTTCTGGGAAGAGGCTCTTGATGCAAGGCTGTAACACTCCCAAAAGTTTCAAGAGCCTTCAGACCTTGCAAACCAAGTCACAGCTCTGACAAAGCCCGATACCTGTGCAATTACATAGTCACATTTCCTAAACTAACAGAGATCCACACTGTACTTACCTATGATATCACCCATGCTATTATGAACTGGTAATCATTAGTTTAAATCGGTATATTGATATGCTCACAACAGGCAAAGAACCTGTGAACTGCCACTGAAGTCTACTAAATGTGTGTATTTTGAATAGCATCTATTCACAATGGTCAGAAAACACACAAAAGAGCTTGTAGATCTGGAAATTGAAGAAGCCAGACACTCAGGAATACTTAATTACTTAAGGAGAATGAAGGCTTTAGAACTTCCCCATTCTCAATGTGACACTCCTACAAAGGTGGTAAGGAAGCAAGTAGTTTTCTGTACAGTAATCTCTAGACCGCAGAGTTTCAGTAAGAATGTCCTCTGAGTGCTGACAAACTGCCAGGCAAGATGAAGAAGGAGACATTTGCCTCAATCCTACTTTGCACTTCTTTCTTTCCAGAAAAGCTGCTTCCTGTTAACTTCATCGACACTGGTATAGATCTGTTATAACTGGGTTATAACTGAACTAATATTTTAAGCTGGTTTTTCTATTAAACCAGAAAACACAGTGCAAAGTATGAAAGCTGTGTGAAAACCAGGCAAGAAAATGGGACTTCCGAGATGCTGCAAAACCCTCAAATCTACTTTCTGCAACAAGTCTAATTAGCATTCTCACCCAGTAAACCTGCCACACCATGAACAAAATAGAACATGCTCTCCATATCTCAAACGCAGTTTGCATTGACTGCGGTTTGTATACGTCTCACAACCTGCAACCACATCAGCATACGGACAAGTCTTTCTCACACACGGGCACTCAAGTTTATGCACACCCTCTACCTATACCAAGCCGTCTGCACACTTCCACAGGGCCGGCACCCGTCCTGGTGATGGGCCAAAGCAGCTCCACTATCCCGCGATGCTGCGGGCCGCCGATGCCGCCTTCGTTTACACGGCGTATGTTTAGTCAGTCATCCCGCATAAGTAACCGCAACGTCGCCTGCCCTGCCCCCGTCCCCTCCCCGATCTGCGCCAATAACGCACTAACCCTCTAGCCCGGGAAAGGCGAGCAGGACACGCCAAGGCCACCTTGGCTTCCCGGGGCGCTCCCACGCCCGTCCGGGTGGGCCGGCCGGCCCCCCCTCCCCGCCCCGCGCCGCGTCCGGGGATTGGCCCCACTCCCAACACCCTCCCTGCGTTCTCATCCTTTCCTCCAGCAAGGATAAGCTCCGCTTAAGAAACGGTGCACTCGCAGATTTACCACAAAACGTTGTGCTCCCCCTAATGAAAAGTATAATAAAACTAAACCCAGACCAGCCGAGCTGGTCCCCCCCCGAGCCCTGTCTCGTTCTCCCTTAGCCCCAGTGAAGACGGCAGCGCGCTGCGGGAGCGTCCCAGGCGGGGAGGGATGGAGAGGCAGGACGCTGTCCTCTGCGTCCGGCTGATTCACTGAGGGCTGCCGCTCCTCCCTACCCCGTCCACTGGGACGGCCGGAACCCACCGCCTGCAGGCGGCGGATCTAAGCCAAGGCCGCACCGGGAAAACCGGCGATGGAGAACCCGCGCCTCTCACCTGCTCGGGACCCAATGCCGGCGACCGGGTCCCCCTCCCACTCACCTGCTGAAAGAAAGGCTGTTACCGGCGCTCGGGCAGGGGAAGCCGAGCCGGCCACAACCCGCAGCAGCACAAGCGAAACACGAGTGAGACAGCGACCGCTCCCTCACACACCCCGCTAGAGCCGGGCTTGCCGCCCGCTCCCCCATTGGCTGTCGGCGGCAGAGGGGTGGGCCCGGGAGGAGCAGGGGAGGAGGCACAGGCGGGCACAGATAGGCGGGGCTGCGTGATTGCCGAGGGCGGGGTAGGGCAGAGCTGGGCTGGAGGGGGGCTCTGTGGGACCCGAGGTGGAAGTGGAGGTGGGGAGAGGGTGGGAGTTTGAGCTAGGCTGGCATAGGGAGGTAGCGCGAAGCGCAATTGCCGCGGTGTCACAGCCGTACCGGGAAAGGAAGCTCCAGGGGTTGTGAGGAGAAGTCCCTCGGGGGTAAACGTGTGGGGGCAGAGGCGCTCCTTAGGGAAGCGCTGCACGTGAGGCACCTGTTTGGGGCGTGGCCGTGGAGCCAAGATGGCCTCCCTGGGAAGGACCGGCCAGCCCACTGCTCCAGCAAATGCTGGGATTTGAAGGAAATGAGTACATTCAATACATCTCAGCAGATGAGATTGCATTCCTTTAAAAAATGCAAAATCATGGAAGTAATTCAAGCAAAAGCACACGCCTCAGTCTTAGGACAGAATAGCACTCAATTTGAAATTATTACTTTCCAAATTTCTCTTTCAAGAGCTCAGAGCTTGAGTATGTGATGATTTTACCACTATAATTACTACCGATTTCAGTATAACAGCAGGAAGACTGTTCTATCCCAAGAGGAGGTCACGGGCTCTCAGACTGCGGTGATGTCAGTTTGAACTACTAATTGGGATTCATACATTTTTTCCTTCATGAGTAGATCCACCCAGCTACACACTCCTGCCTGCTGCATTTCATAAGATGTGGCTGAAGACTCCAAAGCACGCAGTGTTGGTGCTGCAAACTATGCCTCTCCCTTACTCTTGTCAATGTCATTGAAAAAGACCTGCAACATTTCTGGTCAGAATTTTACTTCTTGTGTACTCGCCTAATGATGCAATTTCATGAAGATATTATCCTTTCAAAGGGAAACATGAAGCCTAGAAGAAAGCAAGCAGAGGAAGAGAAGAAAAAGAAGAGGAATTAAGATCAATTAGGGAGAGAAAGAAAGCAAAAGAATAAAAACCCAGCTAGACCCCCAGATTCAGCAGCCTTTGTATCTACGTATTTTTAGTCATAGCAGATAGGAATGTAATTTGGATGGTTATAAGAAGGTAATTCATGACTTAAAAAGAAAAAAGAATCTGTATGTTTTTCATTACACACAAAGGCAACATAAAATGTTATTAAGTTTTGGGGTGGGTTTTTTTATATTCCAGGTGCCTTTTACATTTGAAATATTAAAATAATATACCAAATCTGCTTTTGATCATTCTACCAGGAGTTTCATACATACCTTAGTCCCCAGGCAACATTTTCATCTACACAGTAATCAGGAGGGAGTCAGTCAGCTGGGAACAGTTGTTAGTATTAATTATTTTGTTCTCCAAATAATTGTGCAAGCTGTCACGAATTAAGGAGCACCAAGATAGAGTGCTTGCTTTAACATGACTCTAGGCCCCCTGCAGCTAACCTCAGAAAGACATAGAAAGTATTGCATTACATAAGGCTGCAACAATTTCAACTTAGCCAAGCTTCACTTGGCTGTTTAACTGGCAGGTGTAAACCCTACAGACAATCCTTTGAGTATTTCCCAGGGGTCCTGACAGAGATGTCTAGGTCAGGTTCTATTCACCCATTAACCCACAGGGAGCAAGTGAGATACTTCTCTAAGACCATCCTAATCAAAACATAGTGCATCTTTTATTGTGGCACCATGCACTGCTAAAGTGCTCTATTTCCTCTGCTAACTATGTTTTTTCATCTAAGGAGATAAGGTGATTCTGCTTTTCATGGCTGTGACTGTAGTCATCTGCAGGACTGCAGTGTGGCCTGTACTTTCTTAGCAACCTTTCATTGCTCAGCAAAAGGTAAGTCAATTCCCCCCCCCCCCCTCAATATCATTTTTTTCTTTTT
>VZTU01010304.1:10641-66791 GCA_013400835.1 Zapornia atra
ATTTTTAATTTCTAAATGTGCTTGGTGCTGTGAGATCTCCCTAGTAATTAATTCTGATCCTTATTATCCAAAGAAATTAAAATAACCAATGACAGGTCACATTTATCTCTGCCTTGTCAGACCGAAATAATTTCAGCTTACCACAATGGACATGTAGGTCTCAAATTAAATATATCCGCTTATCTTATCCCAGACCTTCAAGACTTCCTGACTTTTGTGCATGCAACATGACTTCTTTGTAGTAGCCTTTTTTTATCCAGTATACCTGTCTTTTGGTTTTTTTACTTTTGTCTATTTTCTAACAGATTTTAAAGTTGGTCAAGCATTCTACCTTAAACCTGGATCTGGTCGAGAAACCTGAATATCTCCAGTATGATTTGGGGTTTTTTTTTGTGGTTTGGGGGGGGGGGGGGTTTGTTATGTTTTGGTATATATTTTTTTTAATTAATTCAGGACTGAAAAATGTTTACCGCCTGAAACTTCCTTCAGCAGCCCTTTCACAGAATTTTTTTTTTTAGCTAACCAACTCCTGCAGTATCATTTTAAACAGGAACAAGTATATTTTTTTAATTTTTTTTTTTTTAACATTCATGTTATCCCGCATGATATCTCAAAATGAAGGCTTCCACTTCATAGTTAAATTGTAAGCACAGGTCAAGTCAGTGTCCCATAGCAATTTGCCACTGAGAGCCTGAGTGGCAAAACACATCAGTAGTAAGTGACCTGAAGACCAGCTCCAAAATGTAGGATTTTTAGACAGGTAAGAACAAAGTGTACCAAAACTGTAGTGCTTAATACTGACCAGTGAAAATCACTGAGTGATTTCACATACCACGAATAATGCCCATGCTTTGCCACATCCTCCTTTTCTTTCATGTTCCAGAGCACTCCTGTCTCCCAAGCCCTTTTGCTTTAAGTCACCTATCTCAGCCAGTGTTACTGTACTGAGTGACACCAAGCTCTGCCAGCCCAGTAACATCTCAGACTTTGACCTGGCTTGATCTTTGTCCATTCTTACATACGTTCTTATGAAGACACAGTAGCAATTCAACAGATATTTAAACAGAACACAGTGAACTGCCATGGCTTGCCCTACTTTATTTTAACTAATAAAATGGGTACTGCTAGCCTCACTTGACTGCGTGGTCAACAGGGTTTTTCTGCCTATCCTGTGGCAGTCAGATCTAGGAGAGAACATACGGTGTGCATCAGTGACTGCAAAAGCAGAAAGACACTTTGGGAAAATCAGTATGTCCTTCTCCTAAGCAATATAGTTTTTTAGAATTGAATATTAACTTTTAGTGTATTAATTTTTCTCTAGTGGGACAAGGATTTTGTTTTTAAATTATTCAATTAAGGAATTGCAAAAAGATCACTCAGGACATGTCATAGGTTTTGATTAGAGTTTATAAATCAAAATAAAATAAGCATACTTTTCCAGGGCTCTGTCAAACTAGCTAGACTTTACAGCCTCCTTGGAAAGTGAACACTTCCAGATGCCATTTAACCAGTAAGAAATAAGTTACTGCTTTAGAAATGACACAATAACTTTTCAGGTGGTGAAAACCCACATAAGTTCCTGTGGTTGTTCAGCCCCAAACAGTGGCTGAGCACCACACCCTGCCCGCTTACTCCCAGAGGAGAAAGACACGGAGCCCCCGTGGACTGGAATAAGGACGGTTGCTGACAATATCACTGTGAAAAGAGAACAATAACAGCCCACGGTAAATTTCACTAACACCCAGTGATAACACAGAGTGCCTTATTGACCTGACAATAACAGAATACTGCACAATGTGAGGGCCAACCAGATGCTCCAGCCACACTTAGACTACCCTGGAGGCACCCAAGGGCACCCCTCCCCAACCAGCCCCTTTTATGGGGGAGTGATGTGAGGTGGTGTGGAAACAGCCTGGGCTAACTCAGCTCACCTGTGCTGGCTGCTTGGGGGGAGATTAGGTCTGGCCTGGCCAGAACTAGGACACTTCCCCAGATCTGATCCATGGCTAGGGTTAGGCTCCTAGTGTTTGGTATTACTGTTTTCCATGCCTGAAATAATCTTTCTCATTGTCACATTACCTCCAAAGAGATGACCAGGGGCCCAAGTGAACACAAGCACTAATTGATATTCATTGGGAAATGGATAGGCATAGGTCTAATGCTGTCATGCTTAACCTGGCAGGCAGATAAAACAACCACACAGGTGTTCGTTCACTACCCCCCAGTGGGATGGAGGAGACAATCGAAAAGAGAAAGGTAAAACTTGTGGGTTGAGAAAAAGGCAGTTTAATAGGACAGAAAAGGAAGATAACAGTATCAATGATAACGTACAAAGCAAGTGATGTGCAACACAATTTTTCACCACCCAGATCCAATGATCAGCTAGTTCCTGGCCCAAGCCACCTTCCAGCCAATCCTCCAGTTATATACTGAGCATGACATCATACAGTATGGAATATCCCTTTAGCCAGTTTGGGTCAGCTGTCCTGGCTGTGTTCCCTTCCAGCTTCTTAGTCCTTGACTGTTTCACAACATCAGTATGTTATCAATGTCATTCTGATCCTAAATCCAAACCACAGCACTATGCCAGCTGCTAGTAAGAATATTATCCCAATCAAAACCAGGATTGCTGGCCAAAATGTCCATAAACCTGAGCTGTTCCGGAAAGGTTAAATTTATAATCAAGGAGCAAATTTCTAAGCAGGAGTAGACCCCATTGAGATTTCCTAAAAAAAAATTAAGTCCAAAAGAAATTAAGTGGCACCTGAATATTCAAGCCATGGCATTCCAAGCAATTCACTGTCTCTCCAAGTTATTTTTAATACATATTGACCAGTAAGAGCAAAATGAACAGCAATAGTTTATGGACATTTTGGCTGGTTTCAGCTGGAATAGAGTTCATTTTCTTACTAGCAGCTCATATAGTGCTAGTAAAGCCATTGTATGCAAGATGAGGTAGTCCTCCTGGGCAAGTTGATCGCGATCAAGGGCTATTTGGTAGGAACATCCACAGCCAGTGACAGATCTGCTCCCCTATCCCCTGCCTCCGATTTTTAATCTCCTGGTTTTCATTTGTCTCCTTCTGATGTTTCACTTCTTTTCTCTCATTTTCCATGTTTATGTCCTGGCTGTGTCCTTCACAGTCACATTGGGTGAGGAATATGGATCTCCTGATTCCACCCCAGATGTGAGAAAGATGGATTGCAGGGCATTACTTACAAGCCTCAAAGCGTGTGCCTAAGGTTATGTTAGCAGTAGCAAAATGGAACCTAGCCAAGCTTTGAAAGGAAAGCATGCAATTGGAAGTTTTCTAAGGTAAGGGAGCAAGTAAAAAATACAATACTAAATGTCACTGCCACAGTAGTGGCAGAAAAAAGCCACAGTAAGTATTGTAACTTAATAGTAGTTGTGTTTGTGATGCTCCCTAAACTCTGCAAAACTTTGAGAAAGAAAACTCTCTGGCCTGAAAACATACACTGTCATTTCTATCAAAGATTAGAGGTGTATTTAGAGATTATTTGGGAGGTTATTTAGAGGTTTGTTTTTTCAGATTGGAGGATCTGGCAGATACTTTTGGGAAGACACTTATATCCACCTGTAAAATATCTTAAATGACCCAATAATCTGTCACTCAGACTAACAGCTGCTCACAAATTGAGAGCATAGTTTTCCTTAACAGTTTCAAATGTGAGGCATAACTAAAGGGGTTAGTGTTGCTCACTGGGCAATAGATACTGTATGTGCTATTTTCTACTATAAAATACTGGATGGAAGCAGAACTGTTTGTTTGCTACCCACATAGGTCTGAAAGTACAATGGTATTAACTATTTGTGACTATTTGCTTGACGTCTAGTGTGCCCATTATGTACCTTACAGTAATTCCCAGACTATATCAAGAGACTAAAGGAGATAGAACTGCTGTTTAAGAGACCAAGCCCAAAATGAAGGACACGAGTTCAGTTCCTCACTACTCCACTTTAGGGACAAAACATATCAGCTGAGTTCCTCGGTGGTATTTGTAGTTTAAGATAAGTGGAGCACATAGGAAGGCTATGCAAAAACCAGTCTGTGCAGGTGAGGAGTAAGGAGGAGAAACTTCCTTTTATTTCACATGATTTTGCTGTTTTAGACAGAATGAAAAACGCACATGATAAGGCTGCATGCTTTCAGATGGGTGAATAAAGAGATTCTCCTACAACTTCCTTCATAGCTTTTGAACAGATAAACTCCCAAAGCATCGCAACACTCAGTGGGATTGCTGTTGTTTATGTAGCATTGCTGTGTCAGTGTAGTCTTTTCCATTCAAATGCCAGCAGTTCATCTGCAGGTAACTGAAGGACATCCACACTTCATTATGGCATTTTCCTTCTTAATTGTTATGCTCACACAGATGCACCTTCTTTACAGATGACCACAGCTGTGTGACGACATAGTCTTCCATTCTGTCATTTTCTTGCTCTACATTTCAGAATATTTTCCAGAAAACAGAAGAAATCTGGATCATGCCAACCCTGCCCCCATCAAGCTTCTCTTGGCATCCAATATCAGTGCCAGATAGAATATCCAGTACTGAATACCATAGCCACAGAAATCAAACTAAGACCCACAGTGCTTTTCTTTACAAAGACTGTTCCCCAACCACTGTTTCAGGAAAGAAAAGGATATTCTAACTACTCAGACTCCTGAAAGAGGGCTCATTTTCATTATAGTGTTCATGCCAAAGTAAAAACTATCTGTGCTGTAGTTGCTTTCTTATCACACCAGTATTTTTCCATAAGCAGACAGCAATTCCATAGACTTTGTTTCAGATGTATAATGCATAACCAAGAGATTTTAAGGCCCTGTAGATTTGCAGCATATGCAAGTCTCATCTTCAGTCAAAGCAGTGTGCACACATGATTAAAATTTACCTTTGTACCTTTTCTATTGAATTTCCTTATCTTTCTACATCTGCAGCCATAATAAAGCATAATTTATTTGCAGTGTGTTTCCTTTAACTTGTATAGTACCATCAACTCAAGAGAAGCAAAGTGCTGAGGGGGTAAGAAGAGGGGAAATCCTTCAGAAGTTGGAGCAGGACATAAAAAAGCAAGTACAAGACAGTTTGGGCCTGCACAATATTTGCACTGGATGAAAAGAAGTTTAAAGTCTCCTTGCATAGTTATACTGCACATCCAGGTTACTGATGCAGCTGCTCACCTTTAGCAGTGTGTGTAGGGTGCTGCTGGAGGCATGTCCAGTGTGGCATGATGCTCTGTGTGTTGTCCTTGCCATGACTGTTGGGCCTCAGCACCCTCTGCATCTTCAGCACCTGATCATCTTCCTCACCAGATACTCTGCTATGCTTATGTGATGCTTCGTGGCAGCAAATATCACAGCTCTTTCATGGATTCTGTGTTCTAACCCTTGCATAAAGATAATTTGGTTCCTCACTCTGCCTATATGAGTTCTTTTGCAGGATTCTAGCATTCACTTTCCTCCCTTTCAGCTTGTGCTCTGCCCTGTTGCCTTTGCTGACCGTGATGACACTTTGAATCTTCTTGCATCCTTACTGGAAAGAGAGGAAATGTGTATTTAAAAGGCAAGCAAAAGTTGCCATAACCTCTTAAATGCTCTCTAGGAACATTGTGGAAGTTAGGAGAGCTGCCCAGCTGTCAAAGCAGTACCATATATTCACAAATAGTTTCCAAAATGGGCAGTACCCACAGCTATTCTGAGGTCTCATAACTGCCTAATACAGCTTATGAAGCAGTGGGAACATTCTGGTACCCACCTTGGGTGTCCAAGAGTGAAGCAGTGTAGTGCACTGAACTTTTTAGCTGACTTCGAATACACTCTTACAACGTCCCAACTGCAATGCTCAAAGCTGCAGCTGTGAAACCAGGATCTTGGTTAATACTCATACATGTTTAAATTAGAAGTCCAGATCTACCATTCACCTGCTGTGGAATCTCTGGCATCAAGTAAGATTTTTAAAATTTTTTGGCCTTTTTTCTTCCTATGAGAAACTGACATCAAATTCAACAAAGTCAATAGCTAGTTTTTAATCACTAAGGCCTTCTAGAGAGGAAGATTGTTTAAAGGCTGGAGAATTATCAGGTTCAAAAGTTAGTTTGGTGAGATGCTTTATTCTGTAGTCTTCTGTTCTGCTGTTTGTATTTATTCTGCTCCCTGCATGAGGAAGCCCTTTCCACAGTGAAAAATTTGTCATGTTGGTCTTTCTTCACTTAACTGGGAAAATGTGTTGCTGTTATATTTTTATAATTCAGTATTTCCTGAGCACATTGATGTATCTACATATATAAAAGCAAAGCAAGTCTGGAAAAAGTTGGTTATATGTGGTGCAGCAGTCAGTGAAGGTTGTGGCACTCTTCATCCACTATAAGCAGAGCAGATGAAAGATTGGCTCTGTGGATAAACAGCTGTGAAAAGCACCATAATATTTTTGAGTTTCTGGAGAAATTGATGTATTTAGTCATGTTTAACAATCTTGTGTTTATCTAACTGTTCTAAGGAGTAATAAAAATTGTTACAGAAAGCAAAATGTTTGACTAACCTATTTACTAACATTAACTTCGGCTCCTATCAAGGTAGGCAGCAGAAAGTAAACCAAGCAGTGCACAAGTACTTTTGTGCTGTTTGGCTGATTCTTCGAAGTGACGTAAGCATCAGCGGACTTTGCCCATATTTGTGACTGAATAGTTCAATTCAGTGTAACTGCTCAGTATAGTGGTAGTGCAGGGAGCACAAATTCTACTTACACCTATCTAAAACACACATAAGAACCACATACAGAGATGAGAACAGATAAGGAAAGGTGACTGGAAGCACTGATCATCAACATATTTCAGAAAACAAGTTTTCCAGGACCTAAAGAAATGTAATACACATATCACTGTGGGCTCTTTACTAACCTGTGGGCAGACCAGCTTCCTAGGTAAGCCAAGTAATGCCAGGCTGCTTTTCAAAACACTGTTGGCCAGGGAATGACTACTGCAAACCCCATGCTCTGCCAGCTGGAGCTTTACACTTTCATTGTGAGAATAAGTCTAGTTTGCATTTGTGCCTGGGAAGCTAATGGATTTAAGAAGCACACAGATGACCTGCTGGGTGACTGGAATATCACAAGTATGTTCCCGCAGTTCAATGAAAAGGCGGAAAGATCCAGGGGGAAAAAGGCTGAGATAAGAAAGCCATCAGAACGGGGGATTATTAAAAGCATATAGGGCCGAGAAATCTCACAATTCTTCTGTATGACAACATAGAGGAAATTGAATTGATCAGGAAAGGGGCTAAATTTGCACTTCTCCTTCAAAGACTGAATGATTTAAAATGAGTAGTGAGGAAAAGCAGTATTGTGAAATGTCACAGAATGTGATTCAGACTGCTTTCTACCAGAGCCCATGAAAACAGAACAGTAGTTCTCAGGATATCTTAATGCAGGCCTAATGTTTGTAGCAAAGTTCAATGATTTGCCAGTACCTGATGTTACATGGCTTTTCTAGGAAGCTAATATGATTTAAATAATGAACTTGACTGACGAAGGCAGATTTTGGTTTTAAAAAAAATAAAACACCATGAAAATGAGTTTGTAGAAAGAATACATGTGGGAAAATTACATGCTCTAGAATAATGATGTTTTCAAAAGGCCATATTAATAAGTTCCTAATAAATGTTCTTTTTTTTCATGAATGCTGATTTTCATTTGGAATTTAAAAACGATCCTCCCTTTGAAAAATTATTGCACTGTCTCATGTTAGGTCCTTAGCGTGCAAATATCAGATGCATATGTTATTGTTCAAGCACTTCGTGCAACACGTTCAGAACTCGAAGGAAAAAAATATTTCCTTCAGTAGAAAACAGCGCTTACTGCCCTCGTGTGGCTCTTGCTGAAAAAAATAAAAGCCTTGGAAAATTTACACTTTGGGATTTAATCCAACATAACTACTGTGAACAAGCACTCACAAATCATAGATCACATATTTTTCACACTGTGAAACTTTTTCTTCTTGCCTTTGAAGCAGCTGTGACTTGTCATACTCCAGCACTTAACTAGATGACCCAGCAATCTTATGTTGTCCAACTATTTCTGGGCTCTTCTAAATCTGAGGAAGTATTTTACTTCTTCTGTTTGGAGACAGGAAGGAAATTATGGGTTGCTTTCTTCATCCTAATAATTTTCGTGATTAACCTTTTGTTATTTCATCATTTTCTGTGGAGTATAGGATTACTTGCATGGAGGTCAACGTTCTTAACAACCCCGCATGAAATGTGTTTAGTTTTTGATTACTGCATTTGAGAAATTAGCTAAATGCAGAGTTACTTTGCTCTCATACTTTTTCAGAGGGTACTTTTATTAAGCCCCTTTGAAAGGTTGATTTTTTTGTTTGGTTTTGGATTGTTTGGGGTTTTTTTATTTTTATCTTTATAAAAACTCCTACACATTGCAGGTTCCTCACAAATATCTGTTATGGGATTTGAGCTGGACATGACTTCCAAAGAGAAAAGTGTACAGTTTTGCTGGGCTTCCTATGAAAGTGTACAAAATGCACGAATACTGAGGGAAATATGATAGCTAACATCACACACCCCTTTCTCATCACTGTCTTTTGTAGAGGTGGCTGTATCTATCACTTTTCAGCAGCTATAAAAATAATGCCACACAGGTGAACTTGACAATCTCTGGGGTTTTTTTTTTTTGGTTGGTTGGTTTTGGTTGGTTTGGTTGTTTTTTTTTTTCCCCACGGGTGGAATTAATGATCTTTCTCCAATATCTGGTGATTACACTGGTAACATTATTAGCCCTGTGAGATCATAATTGACCTTCCCACATTGTACCTGCAGCCTCCAAGTGGAAATGTCACCCTCTAGCGTGATGATATACCAGCATTGCATGGAGAGCCTTTTCCCACTAGAAATGTGCTTGCCTGGCATTACATGTGTAGGATGCTGTCAGTTGCCCACGCTCCTTACCTGAACCAGGTATGTTAAATAATGCATATAGCATGGGCAGGTGCACTTGGTTTGTATACAGCAGTATACGTGTAGGGTAAATGTTGGGTATATGACCTGATTTTACTGGGAAAATCAAGGCATGTTATCCATTCCTGCCCTTCCCTCCCAGACATTCTTGCTGCAGTGAAGAGACAGTGGAGACCTTTGAGTCTGCCTTTAAAAACAAATGGTGAGGACAAATAGAGGGAGGGAGTTTTTCTCAAACAGCCTGTCCTTTCAAAAGAGGGCCAGAGGCACAAAAACACTTGGCACCCTTGCCCAAAATGGACTCTTGGACTGGACAAGT
This sequence comes from Zapornia atra, assembly GCA_013400835.1. Taxonomy (NCBI): domain Eukaryota; kingdom Metazoa; phylum Chordata; class Aves; order Gruiformes; family Rallidae; genus Zapornia; species Zapornia atra. The sequence continues at coordinate 19,944 of VZTU01010304.1, forward strand.
TACTGTCCAGTTTGAGGTTTAGCAACTTATTTATTTCTCTCTGTAAATACTGGTGCTAGGACACTATCACTTACTCTGGTGTTTACACTCCAGCCTGCTGACTGCCAAGGTGGACTAGTGTGGCTCAATCACATCTTGTTCAGCAGAATCCCACCGAGTACCGACTAGACATGGTAGAAGCGGTTTAACAACTGCTTGAATTGTTCACACAAGTCAAAAGAAAAAGAAAACCAAGTGACAGACTTGGTTGGCAAAATTACTAGAGAAAATATCATTGGTGGTGCCCCAGGTCTCAGGGGCTCTCAAGGCTGGCACAGGTTATTGCAGGCCCTAGTCTTCACTGATTTCTACTGTGGAAGAGGAAAGCATAGTTTATTAGGAGGCTAAAGTGGGAAGCCTGATAATAAAAAGAAGGTCACATAAAACCAAGGTGGTGTTTTTTAAGCAACCCTGCTTAGTGAAAATCTTCCATCTTTCAGATAATTGCCACAACTAAATCTGCCATCAAGACAGAGTTCATCTTGCATCATGGTGGCTCTCTGACACTTAGTTCACTAAGTTTGATTCCAAGTCCATCTGTGAGTAATAGCACGTATCTTCCTCCAGGCAGCTGGAACATGGCCCACAGGCATTGCCATCACTCTCCAGGGCTAAGAAGCTTACAAGTCTTAGCTTAGATAATCAATTTTATCTTTCATTTAGATAATTTATTTTTTAGACACCTAAAATTAAGTGATATGGATAACTCCATAGATAAGCTGGTCTGGTCATGTTTTTAATGGCCAGATACTGCCTGCCTACTCTCACTGATGACCACAGTACTGTACAGTCAGCCCCACTTCTAATGTGAGTGAAGTGTTAGGCTGTGGGAATTAGAGCTGCAAGTCTGGTCCTCTGACTATAACCTGTGTTCTATCTATATAACAAACGGAACAATGAGAGATTTAATTTGAAAAGGAAATGACACAAAACATTAAAGCAAAATATGTTACCTTAATGAAGCAAGAAAGTTGCAGTGCCTCATTTCAGCTTCATTAAAATGACAGGGATTCACAAGAAATATCTGCGCTTTGGTGGAGTCTCCTTTGAAATCCAGCACAGTTACTTACTTCTCTTGGCTACAGCCACAGAGTGTCAATGTCTGGGAGCCCAGGGTAGATTTTATTGTGGGACACGCTCTGTGAAAGGCATTGGCTTACTGGATGAAGAAGCTACAGGAAAGTTAGCACTCAGGCTACTAGCCTGCTGATTTAACCTGCTGACATCCTGGCTCTGACAGGATCAGTCAAGGCTGATTGCCTTGACTGTTCCAAGTTGCTCATTCAAGCCCATCCATGGTCCTCTAGGCTCACACAGCCTAAAAAATCTGCAGCATCTGTAAAATTACAAATTGTATTTACTTCACCTGCAACCTGGTTACATTTAAACAAACATAGTCCTGTCTGATTTTTGGATCAGGGCGTTACCATTTGTAATGATGGATTATTATCAAGAACAGAACCAAAATCAGTTGCAGATCTTTCCACTACCTGGGAGAGATTAATACCGTGAGATGTTAAGTCCCTAGCTCCAATCCAGCTAAGCTCTTAAACCATTTACATGTGGATTCAGTAGTAGTGTTCATGTGCTTAAAGATGAGCCTCCATATTGATGGCTGCTGGAGAGGACACCAGGACCTTAACAGGAGGTGCAATGTGTGGCTCCAAGAGCAGCATTAATACAAAATACTGTATTTGAACTCACTTTTAAAATATTCAGGCCTTCCATCTAAATGACAGTGCTGAATGTTACCAATGCTCAAACAAATACACTCAGCAGTGATTTTTATATTAAAGTCTGCTTTTAGATTTTCCACTCTAGGTTGTTCCACAACCACAGAGAATGGGACCTGGGGTTCAACTTCCCACCCCCAAAAGGAGCGAGAAATAAGACAGAAAGAGTCAAAGAATATATATTGTTGGTGCATGTTTGGTATTTGAAATACCTTTCTCTACTGGAGAGAAGTATATTTCATCAGTTATTTTTCAGAAATGATTTTCACATAAATATATACACTTAAGGGTAATATAATAGTGTAAGGTACAGAACAAGTTGCTGTTAGGTGTGTGGACTCAGCACCAAAGGCACAAAATTGTGCAAGAGTTTCCTGTAACCGCTGACTTATTAAACTAAGATGTGCTTATGGACTGCAGGGATTGGTTAGTTATCTACTTCCTGGAAGTACTTAAGTGTTCCCAGAAATATTTAGTTCACTTTAACTGAACAAAGTTGACTACAACAGAGAAATATTTCAGTTTAAAAACAAAACTCGGCAAGATTTAAAAAAAAGAGGAAAGCAAGACAGACATGTGAAGTAAACCATTAGAATAATTTCTTGTGACAGTCTTAAGCTGTTTATTTGCTGCATACCTGGAATGTCTTCTGTCATGGTTTTTGTCTGGGGTAAAAGTTTTCATAAGACACCAGGAAGGGATGCAGCCAAGATAGCTGACCCAAACTAGCCAAAGGGATATTCATAACCATGATGTCATACTCATTTGGTAAGAGGGATGCTGGCTAGGGAGGACTCATTGCTGCTTGGGACTGGCTGGACATCAGGTCCCAGGCAGTGAGCAAGTTGTATTGTGTATCCCCCACTTTGCATATTCCTTTTGAAGTATTGCTATTTCCTCTTTTTTTGCTGTCCAAGTAAACTGTCCTTACCCCAATCTATGAGTTTTAACTTTTTCTTCTGATTTGCCTCCCTATCCTACTGAAGGGGGTGGGGAGTAAGTGAGCAGCATGTGGTGCTGAGATGCTTGGCTGGCGCTAAATCGTGACAGAGGGTTAGGGAATCAACTGGCTGGTTGCATCCAAAGAGTTACAGTCAATAGCTCACTGTCCAAGTGGAAACCAGTAAAGAGGGGTGTCCCTCAAGAGTCTGTACTGACACTGAAGTGGCCAGGACTGTAAGCTCTTTATTTCCCTCATTTTCCCTTGGTAGTGAATTTTGAGGCCCACCAAAAACAGGGCTCTGTCTTTGCTATAACATGTTGCCATCACCATCTCCTCAGCAGCAGCAAGAAAATGACAAGGGGACATACGGTGGTCCCACAAGGAAGTGACCAGGACAGAAAGCTGTTGTCAGTCAGCTTGCCATGTCAGGGTATTTTACATCCTGATCACATGGGGGATCTTCAATTGCTCTGAAGACTAATGATCCCATCACCCTCTGCATCCTTCCAAAAGACCTAATAACAGAGAAAATCTTCCAGGTAAGGGTCCTAAACAGAAGTGGCCTCAATTGAAACCTGCACCTCTCCTTGACCTTCCCTTAGAAGCCTCACCAATGTCTTTAACAGCTACTTATCTCCCTTGTCACAGCTCAGTAAGAAATTGGAGAATGGCCAGCTACAGGCTCCCACAAAAAAAGGCCAGGAAGGTCCTGGCTCTCACTTTCGCTTGGCAGTTCATTCTCAGCCTCACTAAACCCCAGGATTTGTCTCTGCACTAACACCTGATCAACACCACTGTCAGAGCTCAGCAGGAAAACTGAGAGCCCCTGGCTTAGACTTGGACAGAAATGGCCGGTTTGTAAAGCTGGTCCTTTCCCTTGACAGGCCATTGAAAAGCCCCACCAACATAGAAGCTCAGTGCTTGCTCCACCAGGTAACCTGCACTGTTGCCAGTGCACAGGAAGACAAGGGACAACTTCCAGGTATGCATCTCAAACTTAAGTGGCCTGGATGGAAAGCTGTTCCTGGCCATCCTGTACCTTTAGAAATCCTTTCAGAGCCCCACCAAGTCCAGGGCTTTGTCTTTTCTCTAACACATTATCACACAATCTCCTTAGTCCAGTTATAGAATGGACAGCAGCCAGCTATTACTTCCAGAGTGTGTTGAAAACTACCACCATTTTTGCAGGACATTTTTACAGTCCTGTGAAGATGGAGTCTGTGTTTGTTCTGACATCTAATGTTTCCCACCATCTCCTGCATCCCTCTATCCAGACCCAGTAAACAACAGAGAATTCTTCCAGGTAAGGCTCCCACACAGAGATGGCAAGTGCTAAAAGTCTTGCTTGACATCACATTTCCTTGTCTGTGCATTCTTTGCCAAAGAGAAACCATGTCTTTGTCTTTGATCTAGGAGTTAATCAGCACCACCCTCAGAGCTCAGAAAAGAAAGGGAGAATAGCAACCTCGGACTCACATACAGATGTGTGTGAGAGCTGTTCCTGACCCTCATCTTTCCTTTGCAGTGTATTCCACAGAACCACCAACACTGACTGAGGCTCTGCGATCACTAGGCATGACTGGACCACTGCAAAGGCAGTATTAGAGCCAGCTCTCAGTCTGGCCCCTTCTGTGTTTGAGCTTGAACTGAACATTCTCCTTTTCTTTGCTGAAGGGCCAGGGAGGATTGTTGGGAAATATTAGTTACCAAGCTAAGTGAAAGTACTGGCATAGCTAGCTTAGCATAAGTGGCTAAATTTGCCAAAACTGTAGGCCATAAGCGATGAACTTTCCCCTAGATATATTTAACTTTTGCAGAACCCTTTCCTAGTTAAGTAAAAGAAGGCCCCAGAACTGGTTTAAGCTGGTAGATAAGGAGGTTACAACCATCAGCAGAAGCAGAACTTTAGAGATAAGAAGTGAAGAAGCCTGGCTAGAGACCAAGGACCCAATGAAGAATGTGAGGACCCCAAACCCTAATATTACTATTTGTCTGAACTGCTATGTGAGGGGAAGGGAACTGCTATTGTGAGGGTAACAAGAAAGGTCTTTTTTCAGGGTCCCTCTGTGGAGACACCCAGCTCAAGCTGTGACAACTGCTGTGCCACCTAAATAAATTATCCTCCTCTCTCAGGGGTGAGGTGGGGATTTGCGGAGGATGCCTCCTATTGTGCCATGTTTCAAAAGGGGCCACCCCTCAATGAGGGCCGCCTCAGGAAAAGAAACTAAACAACCATATTCTGAGTAGCAGAAGGGATTCCTTGCATTCACCAGGGTAGTTAATGAAGTGGAGAGATTATGTACTTCGCAAGGTGTCATAGAGCAAGGTCCTTTCCCTTTCATAAATTTGATCCTTAAGGGGTCACTGCTCCTGAGGGGGTAGCTCAGAAGGTCACAGCATGGAAGCGGTATGCCTACCTAGAAGGAGTCAGTTACTGCAATTGTGAGAGGGCCTGGTTAAGGTCTCCAAGATCCAACAACCTGTTAATCCAGATCCGGTGTTGTTAGGCTAACCTTATAAACCTTGCCTAATCAGAGAGACATCTGAACTATCTGCATACTCAGATACATACAGAGTGTGATTCACTGATGCGTCTGACTGCTGAATAGGATAAAGTGACAATGTAAAGCAGGAGCATCTGAAATTGGCACCAAGGAAACTGTTACAGAGGTGGGAGAAGGCCTCCACAGATGGAAGAATTGTGTGCTCCTCTGCTGACAATGAAAAATGGTGCCACCACCATTTATAGTGATTCCTATGCAACCTATAAAGGTGCTACAGAGTGGATATGCCAATGGGAATTCAATCAGTGGAAGCAGGCCCTACAAAAGTTTGGAGAATGGTGTATGTACAGCTATATGTCATAGGCTACTTTGAAAGATTTAACCTATGTGGGCAAAAGCTCTATAGAAATCTCTCCACAAACAGTATTGCAGTTTTGCTAAGCACCACATAGCCACTCAGTCCTCCCCACTTAGTTAGATGAGGAGGAAAATCAGAAGAAAAAGGTAAGACTGGTAGGTGGGGATAGAGGCAGTTTATTAAGACAGCAAAGGAAGAAGAAAATAATAACAGTACTTGGAATAGAAAATATGAGGCAGGTGATGCACAATGCAATTTGCTCACCCCCCAGAGCCCGATGCCCAGCCTGTCCTTGAGCAGCAACACCAAGTTCCCGACCAGACCTTTTTATATATTGAGCATGACGCTATATGGTATGGAATGCCACTTTAGCTAGGTTGGGACACCTGTCCTGGCTGTGTCTCCTCCCAGCTTCTTCTGAAAATTAACTCTATCCCAGCTGAAAACCAGGACAGTCACTTGCATTTCAAAATTAAGCTGCTACAGTGAATACCCCTTTCTAGATATTCTTCTTCCAACTGTAAAAGTGACTTGGATTCTCCTTCAGAAATGTTAATAGAAGGAAAATTCCCAATTCCATGCATGAGAATTTGTAGAAAGTTAACTTGTATTTCACAGAAGTACTTTCCCTCAGAATTCTTTATGAGAAAACTCTATTCATTCTGCCAAATAACAGAATTGATATTGTGTGATCAATTGCAGCTCACCAATATAACATGGGGGCCAGTGATAATTGTAGTGAACTCTTTCCAGGTTTTAAAAACCATGTGCACCAAGTATATACAGATTAATATATTTGCATTTATGGAGTTAGTAGACAAAGGAGATAGCTGCTTGATTAATAATTCTAAACAAGATTTTTATTTCTTTGTTAACTGAGAAATGCAATGGTTTAGGGTAGAATGGATCAAAAAAGCATTTTTCTTATGAGATGAAAGAATCTTTTCTGTGTTCTGACCTATAAGACCCTAACTGTGATATGTACAGCAGTGAAACAGGGAGGAATTCTTAGTTGGACATATTGGCTGAGACAGAGAGAGACAGGGAATTTTTAAAAATCAAAATTAATCCTAATTTCTTGAGCAGCAGTAAGGATATTTCTAAAGATGTACTAGCCTGGCAGAAAGCATAAGGAGGAAAACAACTCCAAAATTCAGGTGTTGTTTTTGTTGCTGTATTCTGTCTTTTGAAGCAGGCTACAACAAATTTGTGCAGATTGGCAGAAGGGAGGGAGGGAGCAGAAAAACTCTTCCATGAGTGTGCATTACAGTTGGATTGTTGAGGCTGTAGCATGTTTCCTCTGAGGAGGAAGCATGGTGCAGCTCATATCTTGCTCTCCTGCCATCTGTGAGCATTCTTTCCATACTTGTACACCAGCCTTCTGTCTACTTGTTCCAAAATGCCAGTTTTATAATAGTAACTGCAGGAGGGAGAGGAATAAAAACAGCAAAGAAAGTAATAGAAGTCATGATAGAGGAATTCTTTACTTGGACTTCATGCCAGAAGAACAGCACATGAGTCGTTGTGCTCTCTGCAGTCAGAGAGCTTCTTTTTTTCTGTTAAGTTGCTCTTGTGACTTTAAAGAGCTTTAGCCTTTCGATGTGCCCTGGAGTACGCCTTCCACTGTTGGAAAGATACAAGAGTTATAAAGAAATGTGTTCTTTGGTTGGTTGCATTTTCTGCTCAGATTACTGTAGTTGAGAAGAAACCGCTAGTGTTACTGATACAACAGAAAGTATCATTTTAGGGGGGGTGTTCTCTGGCAAACATAGTCTAAAATTCTCAACTGAGGTAAAGTATGATAGCTTTCTTGACATCAGTAGAGTTATAACTCTCTACTGCTTTACATTTAGCCCTATGAGATTTAGAAGTGAAGGTGACCAGGTGCTATCTCATGACATATAGAAAGAAAACATGAAGAAAATAATGTCACCACCAACCCCCACACCCCCATCCNNNNATCCCCCTCCCCCAGGTTAGTTTTCAGGGGAGTTATGAAAAATGGTTGCTGAGATAGAAGTCAACTGAAGGAAGCAGGAGCCCCTGCTTCTTGTTAACTCACTGGAGAGCTCTGCTGAATTTTTCGTATGTCATTCTGTCATTTTTCTTCCCTTGTCCCCACATTTTCGCTAAAGCTTCTGATTTAACAGCCAAAAAAATGCCTTGTTTTCTGTCTTCCCATTCCAGGATGCTGTGATTTTCTTCAGGAGAAAGCAGCAGATCTCTTACAAATTTCCACAAATGACAACTTCGCAGGTCTTGAAAAAGAAGATGACAGCTATTAGGTAGATGTTTTCTTACTTATGCCAAAGTACTAAGGCAGAATGTTTATTTACAGTACATTGTGTTACTGGGTTGTCAACCTCAAAAACCGATTGCATTTATCTCAATTTAACTTTCAAAATTTTAGCACTTTGCTCCTCTGTAACTGACTTCAAATTACTTGCTCCAGAAAAAAAATAAATCAGGCAGGTTCATGCAAACACCTCTGATGCTAGAATCAGTTTTTCACTCCAGAAACTAGTGAATTTTACTGTTGTGCAAAGTTGATGTCATTCATATCTTCATCTATGACTTCAACACAGTATTTAACTTGATGTTTTAAAAGCAATTTTCAAGTGCATCTAGTGTTTTAAGTGTAAGAGTTTAACATTCGTTGGCCTGCCTGAAAATGAGATGCTAGTATGAGTATTTGCAAAGCCTGTTTGCCAGCATTGCTAGACTGCTATTTCAACTCAGTTCAAAATTTTTTTTGAGCATCAAATGTGCTATAAATAATGGGACTATTATAAAAAATTGTGATTATTAGCTTATTGGAGTAGGTTGTGTTCAGAACTGACTGATTACAGAATATTCTGATTGTGCCCAGATGTAGTCAGAAGCCTGGTATTTTGTTAGCTTTACCCATTTGTCTCCTCATCAGATAAAGAGCAAGCTTGTTTGTGTTTAGGGTACACATGATCTGTATTTCTGACTTTATGTTAGTCCACCAGGTGTACCACCTGCTGCAAAATATCAAGGTATTCTCATGGAAATGAAGTGGTACTTCTTCCCTTTTGGAATCTATGCACAAAGGAACATCATTGCTATGCTCAATGCCGGTGGATGTACAAAGGCTCCCGGGATCCTTCTTCCCTTCAAAATATCAATGCAGGAATGTTGGGATCTATGCTAATCTTTACTTCTCTGCATGCTGCAGGTATTTCAGGAAGAGCATTAGAGAAGTGAAGGACCTGGGTGTTTAGAAATGTCTTGAACTGTTAAATATTGCTATTTTTTTAATACAATGTTGAGCTTATTACGCACAAACAAGTTTACTTACTGTCTTTATTGCATAGCTTTATGGCTTTGTTTCTTGTCTATCAGGAAAAAAAGGAAATGCCTAAGAGGGAGAAATATAACACAGTGTTCAGTTCTTCACAAGAATGATTTCTGAACTGGAATTTAAAGCCAAGGCCTGGCCTTTTGCCTGTGAATATAGCTCAGAACAGAAGCTGCAGAAGATGCAGGCTCTTAAACCATGAAATAATTTTTTTAATTTACCTGTTGCCAAAATGATGTTGCTCCTACTACTTGGACTAAGGCTGTGGGTCTGGTTTAATTTTTGGATTTTTTTTCTTTGCCTTGTGTCTATATGTCTCTATTCACATCATTTATGTGTACCAAGTTTCCTTTCTCTCTGGTCCCATTACATTTGGTTTGGGTTTTTTTTTGCTGTCACCTTTCTTTACACTTAGATTAGACCTTCATCATTCATCCCCTTGTCTCTTTAAAACTTCCCACAGTCTTCTTTCCCGCATTCCCCGAAGTAAAAATCACCTCTACTGCTGGAAATCAGATCTTCACTAGGCTGGAACTTGTCTGCATAAGTAGGATAGTATCACCTTTGGAAAGGAGTCATTACATTCACAACACATAAATAAATGCATCACATGTACATATCTGCATCCAAGCAACTAAATTCCTGTGGTGAGTCTGGCACAAAGATTCAGGAATGCAAGAATGAATCCTTCTTGTGCAGCCATAGTTTGGTCCATTGCTTAAGCATTTGTGGCAAGTTCATGGAGCTACATAGGGGACCAACAAAGGAAGGCTAAACTCCAGCATGTTGTGTTCCAGTAGCTGCTCACCATCAGGAGCTGCTACCAGCATCAGCTCCCATGGGACCCACCTGCATGTCTAAGCCCTTCCTCCTTTTCCAGCAGCTCTATAGGTCTAGTTTGGTCAAATACTCAGCTAACCAGAGAGGGCTTAAGCCAAAATGCTCCTCAGCTTCTCATTGCTAATGCATAGGGAAATCACCTTATTAATTTAGCTGCTTAGTGGAAACTCTTTTGCTTATATCATCACAGTGGGCCAATGGTAGAGTTACCCTAGCTTCCCAATTAATCTTTGGGAAGTAGTCGCTGTAAAGGGTGTTTGCAGTAGAGGTTTCACTTATATAAAACTGTCAATAAAATTTTTTGAACCTAAGTTCATTTAAGCAGTAATAAATCTTCCAATACAGGGTTGAAAACAGTAAATTAAAACTGTTTCCAATCAAGAGCATCATTAGACTTATTACTAATGAGGGGGGCTATCTACTTCACTGATAAGAACCCCATAAAATACATTTTGCTTAATTTTTTAGAAGCAGAGCAACTTTCACAACTTTAATTACAGGAATATCAATGTATTATGTATTTCTATACTCAGTGAGGATGCAAGCCTCCCTTGGATTATGTGGGTTGACTAGTTTCAGTAGAATGAACAAGGAGAAAGCAGTTCTGGGGTCTGTTTGGAGATTTCCTGACTCACAGAGATGAGCCTCATCTACGTGAAATTATGGGACACAAAGTCACATTGAGCTTGTCTGCCACATTTCTGTGTACTACTCAGCACAGTCTCTAAGTGGTCTCTGTAAGAGCCTTTCTTCAGTGCTTGAGGTTGTGGATTCCACATTTTCTGTTAACATGAAATTCACAGAAAAACACAATGTTTTTTGGTTTGTGTTTGATATCTGGAACATCAACGGTGCATCCTGCTTTTCTGTAGGAGAAGATACAAGCATTTGCCACAAATGCCTGCAGCAGCTAGGAACTCTTCCCAGGTCATGTTACATAGCTGTAAGCTCTTGATATTAAATAGGGAAAAGGAAGTTGGCCTCTAGTTTGTACTGTTCACACTAAACTGCAACCATTCACAGACATTGTATTTACTCCAGTATTCTGCTTGGACAAATGTCCAGAAAGAATGAGAATCTGCTACATATTAGACAAGAAATAGGAGCACTGCAATGCAAAAATCATGGTACACTTCAATTTAATAAGCATATTTCAAGCACATCTAATCCATTCTCCTTCTTCTTCTATCCTCTGTAGGCTTCCTTTTAATGTCTGAGTTAGTCCAGGAGTTCCTTGTCCATTCATGCAGGCCTCCTGGGTTTTTTTGCCTTTTGTCTTTGTTGAGATACATTGCTCCTGATCTTGGAGGAGATGATCCCTGAATCCTAACCAGCTTTCTTGGACCCTTCTCCCTTCCAGGGCTTTGTCCCATGGTACTCTACCAAGCAGATCTTTGAAGAGGCTCTCCTGAAGTCCGGGGTATTAATCTTGCTGTGTGCCCTCCTTGCAGCTCTCTTAAACACCACTATTTTATATTGATTGCAGCAAAGGCTTCCCTTGAGCTTCATATTCCCCACCAGCCCCTCCTTGTTACAGAGAACATGGTCCAGCATGGCACTGCTCTTTGTTGGCTCCTTTATCACTTAGAAAAGGAAGCTATCATCAACTCACGCCAGGGAATCCCTAGATTGCTTATGTCCTGTTGTGTTGTCTCTCCATCAGATATCGGGGTGGTCGAAGTCCTGCATGGGGATCAGGTCTTATGAACTTGGGGCTACTCCTATCTGTCTATAGAGGGCCTCATCCACTCATTCTTCCTGGTCAGATGTCTTGTAGCAGACCCCCACTACAGTGTCACCTGTCCCTTCTCTCCCTTTAATCCTAACCATCCCGACCTTGGTAGGCTCCTCATCCGTCTCCAGAGGGAGCTCCATGCACTTCAGTTGGTTATTGACATAGAGCGCTACACCTACTCCTTGGCCTGTCCTTCCTAAAGAGCTTGTATCTTTCCATAGATTATCTCTAATGTTTATTATATCACTGGGGTGGCACAGTTGCAGAACAGTAAATAGCAATAGAAAGGCAATCAAATGTGAATGACAGTGTAAAGAAATCAGAAAAGATTTAGTTTATTTTCATATCTCACAACGTCTTATACTTGACTTATATATCACTGTTTCTTCCATTATTTATTATTTCATTTTCAAATAAATCCTGAATATTTTATTTTAGGCATTGCTTTTATAAAATGGTAATTCAAAATAGATTGTGATTGCACTGCAAAGCAAGTGAATTGTATCTCTTGTTTGCCTAGACAGCCAGTTCAGAGTGCAAACTGATGCAAATAAGCTGGATGAGTTTCCATACTAAAATTAATTCAAAGGGTTTGAAATTGTGACAGAATACCTGAAATATGGAGCCTACATTCTACATGGCTTCTATAAAGTAATTAATACTTCTAATTACAGGTCCTAAAAGTTTGCAGAGGAATTTGTGGTTGCTTTTGTGCATCATTCCCATGCTATAAATAGTTTCATATGTATGCTTGTGTAGAATTAATCCAATAATGAATGCTGTGTTTTGAGATGCAAAGCCAAGAGGTGGGAAGACGCTCTGGGTCTGATTTTGGGACCCATAACCTGAGGTTATTTGAATCTCAGATTTTATTCAGCTCCTTTTTTAAAAGGAAAATCTGTATCAGCTTTAGGAGACTTGAGGATTCCACACTGCTGGTTATTGTTGGTCTGAAGGATTCCTTGTGGGAGAGAGGGAGCAGGGGGCTCACAAGGCTTCTGCTAGGCTAAAAAAAACAGCTTTAAAATTCGGTTGGGCTCTACAGAAATTCCCACTTCAGACGCTGCTCAAGAAAAGCAGAAGGCTGAACCGGTCTCTTTCTGGACCAGGCAATTTTTTTTTTTTTTTAATCCTTTGCCATTAGCCTTCCAGCTCCCCCTTAGGAACATCACCACATCCTGATTTACTGGGAGAGGGGCCTGGTGTGGTGTGGTGTTTCAGTGCAGCAAGTCAGCTCAGATCCTTTCACTGTGTGGCTGTGCAATATGCAGGCGAGTGACAAGGGCATGGCTTTGTTTTCCTGTCTACAAGAGTGCTGGGTTGCTCTTTTTTACTATTTTAAGGCAACATGAAAGAAAAACAGAAATACTTTTTTTTTTCCTGCTGTTCCACGGTACAGTGAGTAACCTTGAAATATTTGGCCATTGGTCTTGAAACTTTATCTTGTGATAAATATGAGCTTTGCTGGCAATGGCTAGGGCTGGGAAGGACATTAAATATCATCAAATTCCAATTCTCCTGCCATGGGCAGGGATATATAAACATATAAGCAGCACAGCATGTTTCTTCCAGTAACAGCACTGGTCTTTTGGTCTAGTTTCCTTTATGGCTCTGGAAAGGCTGTGATATTTTTGCTTAAATATTCCAGGCCCCCCTGAAGCACTGTCATCCTACGATGATCATTTATAAGGTGCTGACATTGCCTTGCTTTTTATTTCTTGCATCAGTCTTAAGCATGCAGGAAACTTTCCAGTCTTCTAAATGATGGATGTAACCAAGGTATGATGCTCCTGTGGAAGAGAAGATTGCCCAAAGATAAAGTCTTTATGATTTCCAGGCTTTCTTTTAGAGAAAAAGAAAGGGGCAGGTAGAATTTGGTACCTCCATACAAAAACGTAAGGGCAAAAGATATGCAGGAAGTTATGGTGGGGATGGGTAGATTCTCCATTGTCAGTAACATGCCAGAACTATGCTTCAAAATGTAGCTTGAGGGCAGGGGAAGAGGTTCTCTGGCTGGATGATTGTGGGCAGCTGAGGTTGGAAAAGAAAGTAGAGAATTCAGATTTCCACTGCCTGTTCAGCTGCATTGACTATAATACTGTGCTTCTCCTTAAGCATGTTTTTATCAGTGGTGACAAGAAACTCTGTGGAGGTCACTAAGTCTCAAGCAAGTTCAGGGATGCCAGCCAAATATCAGTCATCCATATTTTCCTAGGATGCACTGATTTCTGCATGGAATATGCAGGCAAGCTAGTAGAGTATGTGTTCTTACAACAGGGTGAAATGCTGCTGTCAGCCATAACAAAACTGGTTGGTCTATTTATATGTAGCCCAGTTCTAATATAGGGCAGGTAGATCCTACCTATATAATGTGGTCCACCATCAGTTCAACACCATGCATCGCAGAACTAAAACTGCTACTTGATACTACTCTTCTTGTGTGCCCTTTATCTTGAAAGGCTGGGACTGTGCTTGGAAAGTGCAGTAAGACTAGAAAATAGAAGGCATATTATGGAAGGCAGCAGATTGAGAATCCATAGCCTGTTTACATCCTGATTAGTCTTGCATAAACTAAATCAAATTGATCTTGAATTTTTGAAATCATACATTTTTTTCTGTTGGAGTCTATCTACATACCTTTCTGATGATCACAGGTGCTATAGTTGTCTTCAGTTGTCCTGAAAATCTCATCCAAGACATCAGGCGAACACAAACCATCATGTTTGACAGAAAAGTGCCCTGTGTTACTGACTCCAGCATCACCTTAAGATATGAATACATTAATCGAACATGAAAAGATAATACAAAGAACAGAAATGATAAGCCAGCAGGCATTATTCCCTTGCTGTTTATGTATAGATATGTGAGATGCAATTGTCCACCCTGACTTAAACTAAAATATGGAAGCCTACAGAGGGTGAAAGCAGGGGCAGGGAGCCTGGAGAGAATACAGAGAAAACGCCCAATCATCCAGGGATCAGGTTAGGAAAGCTAAAGCAGTGGGTGAAATAAATCCAGCCAGGGGTGTAAAGAGCACGAAGAAAAGCTTCTATAGTTGTGTCAGTGATAAAAGAAAGACTAAGGAAAATGTGGGCCCTCTCTGGAAGGAAATGAGAGACCTGGTTACCAGGGATATGGAGAAGGCTGAGGTACTCAACAACTTTCTTGCCTCAATCTTCACTGGCGAGTGCTCTAGCCACACCACCCAAGTCACAGAAGGCAAAGGCAGGGACTGCAAGAATGAAGAACTGCTCAATATAGGACAAGATCAGGTTCGAGACCATGAAAGGAACCTGAGAGGGGACAAGTCCATGGCACCTGATGAGATGTATCAGTGCGTCCTGAGGGAACTGTTGGATGAAGTTGCTAAAACACTCTCCATCATATTTGCGAAGTCACAGCAGTCCAGTGAAGTTCCCACTGACTGGGAAAGGGGAAACAGAACCCCCATTTTTAAAAAGGGAAAAGAGGAAGACCCAGGTAAGTACAGGTCAGTCAGTCTCACCTCTGTGCCAAAAGAGATCATGGAGCAGATTGTCTGGAAAACTATGCTCAGGGACATGGAAAATAGGGAGGTGATGATGACATTATATTCTAGTTCACATCTGCTTTCTTGTTTGGGAAAGTCAGGAAATGCTGCATGGGCTAACTGCTTGCCCTTCAGACTTCACACAAATCCTTCGATATACTGGAATTCATACATAGGACAAGGTAGTATTTCAAGAACATCACATTTCCCCTAATCATAACATTATTAATGAAACATATGAGAATATAAATTATTAATCATTTTAGTCAATATGGTATAAAAGTCTATTTTCTAAGCATTTCTGCCAAAAGATTCAGTGTAAAACACCTCATTCTGGTATATATGTGTAATTGTGGTTTTGGGTAAATATCGTATATTCAGTAAGCAATACAGAATCTCATGGATTTCATAGAAAGGGAACCATATGAATCTACCAGGTCCTATCTGAAATATAAGAGGATTATTAGAGCTGAATTTTGTGATGCTCCTAATCTGATTTTTTTTTCCTCTGATTGAGTGGCCCACAGAGAAAAGGTTTCCAATGTCATATTTATTTACAAACAATTTAGAAAGTCAAAATGTTGGCATTTTTATCAATTTTGAGTTGCTGCAGAGTGTAATCCAAATGTAAATAGGTAAAAATTCAATTTAATTTTTTTTTTTTACAGTTAATTTAATGCTTGATTTCAATAATTTATTGAGATTATGCCAGTTTACTATGCACACAATTCTGAAGTTCACAGGGCCAGGTAGAAAGTCATGCATTCTTTACTACAATGCAAGTGTATTGACTCAAGCATCTCTGAAAAAGTAACGAACTAGAGACGCAGTCACGCTTATCATCTATACAAAAGAAAATAATTGTTTACCACAAAGGAAAAACAATTTCTGGCCCTCTTGAAATCAATAGGAATTCTTTCAACGTAAGAATTTCACTGCTCATTAACGACCAGGGGGTGGCAGGACAGAGGCATGCAGAAGAGCTGGATAGAAAGTCACAGAAGCACAGGGAGAACTGCAAGTCACTGACAACCCACTTCTATAGTGACAGGACATTGTAAGAGATACATCTACATACGTGCAGTAGATATTTTCAGTTAACGCCTCTGAAAAAGGTAGAGACCTCCAGGACATGTGTGATGACAATGACCTTCTCAACCATACCCTCCATACGCAGCAAACTCCTGTTCC
Organism: Zapornia atra; assembly: GCA_013400835.1. Classification (NCBI taxonomy): domain Eukaryota; kingdom Metazoa; phylum Chordata; class Aves; order Gruiformes; family Rallidae; genus Zapornia; species Zapornia atra. The sequence continues at coordinate 36,138 of VZTU01010304.1, forward strand.
CGTGACAGTCACCCCCTTGAGGCAATGAACAGCCTGCTGTAAGTATACCTTGGTACCACCTCAGTGGGTAGAAATAAGCCGCTGAAAGCCAATTGTCACTTTGGAAAGGACAGAATACCTCCTCAGATCATTGGAGAGACGTGTTTTACGAATGATTGTGATGATAACCTGTGGAATGTATCTCCCTCTCTCTCTGTACCTGCCTGTCCGTATGTAAGATTTCATTCAGATAAATGTCTAGAATGAAATCCCAGTCTTACTCAAGACAAACAGAATTTTCCCCATCAAATTCTTCAGGAAGAGGATTTCACAGTTTATTTCTACTGGCTGTCAGCAGAAATTCTATCTGACAGTTTCACAAGTTTGAGTTACTTTTACCAGAAATGCGAACAAAAATGGTGAGAGGAAGGTGAATACATGTTGTCTTTACAGTACAAAAAGTTCTGTCTACTGACTTTTTTAGGCTATTGCTTTTAATGAAAAAAAAAAAAGGAAATATCACTTAGATAAAAGTATATGTTACCTTGCAAGATTCTAATCCTTCCTCCAGATTTAACTAGAAAAGTAAGAAGTTGTTAGTATTTGCATCATTGCTATCCAAATGGAAATGAAAGGTAAGTGGATTTAGTGCATTGCTTGTGATTTTTCATGATGATTTTTGAACAAGAATAATAGATTTTCTCAAAGTGAAATGATACCTGGGAAGGTGGATGAACTGTTACAAGCAAAGAGGGGGGTGAAATAAAGCCATTGAATTTGGAAGAATTCAGAACTAGGTGCATGCTTGACTTTGTACTTTATCCCAAGGAAAAATTATTTCTCCAAGCAGAGAATCTAATATTGTGAATTGTAATGTCAGCCCCAGCCTGTGCTGAGGCCCAAACACAGACTCGCAGGTGTGAGGCAAAGCTGCCAGCTTCAAATCCTACCAATAGGCTTGACCACATGCTGTGACAGGCAGCAAAATCCTTTTGGGATGCTCAGTGTATACTGCTGGTCCCATGTAGAGCTACGGATGCTCCAGAAAATAATTTTAATTATTGATATCATTAGCAAAGATAATATATTTTCAAATATTTTATGGAAAGAAGACATTGGTTTGGGTCACAACAGATAGCATGTCACTATTTGTTGGTGCTGCTTAGGTGCACACATACATATCTGCTTAAATACACTGTGGACAATAGAAAGGGGAGGAGTCAGGCAGGTTTTTGAAATAACCAGAGGGCTTTGCAGTTCTTGGGTTAACTCCAGATGGTGTGGGGTTTGAAGAAGCTGTTAATTAGTTGTCACATTACAGACAATCTCTTTTGTTTTAGTGAGACAGGCGTGGATAGTTAATTTATTAAAGAGTAGTTGCTGAGGCTCATTCTTGTCTTTGCCCTTCATTCATTAAACCAAAGTCAACTGTTTAGGAACTGAGAAACCTGGTCATGCACAAATGAGGATAGCAGGTGGTTCAGCGGTTGGGTGCTTGATAAAATCATCATAGCAAACCCACTCTGACAGCCTATAGCTCCTGTAAAGACAATGACTTCAATAAAAAAATGGAGCTTACTTGTAGGTAGATGATTACTCCTGACGCAGAAGTGAAGGTCTTGGGACCAAGGGGGGTGCAGGAGGCTTTACCAGCAGCACAGCCCAGCACTCTGGAAATAAGCCACCTGCAAGACTGTGATATACAGAACACCTTACAGACAGGTTGGTTTGGTTTTTCAGGTTCTTCTACACACCTCTTTTCATGACAGTGTTAATATATAGTATAACATAGCTCAGGGTCTGGAGGAGAAACATTCTCAAGTGCGGGAAGTGTACCTTTATTCTGTATTGGGGGTTTTTTCACTTTCTCTATAAAATGTTGATTGACATAAACCTGAGTATTGGACCACCTTAAGCAAACTTGTTATGTTTAAGCACTGAAGATAACGAGACTCTCACTTTTTCTTTCATGACACCAGTGTGTAAGGAGGGCTATCACACTTGGTTCAGAGCTCTCAAAGTCCAGCAAGTGGCACTCTCACTAGCTGCATCTGGCCAAGACCAGGATGCAGAAAAGTGAGGGGCTTAAAGCCAGGCAGCAAACACTGCAGGTGTAAGAGAAAAAGCAGCACCTATCTGATGTCTGGCAACATCTCTGGCTAAGCACAGTGCCTCTGAGGTCCACAGAAAAACTGCTGGGTTCTAGCTGAGATGATGCTGCTGAGATGCTGCTGCCTTAATAATGCCAAGCGTCCTGCCTGGACAGGACACTTGGCATTATTAAAAACAACAGATCAGAGACAGATCACCACCATCACCTCATTAGGGGCAACAGGTCACTACCAAGGCAGCAAAGAGAATGAAGTGGAGAATGAAATGGACACATCTAATAGAAAATGTTACTTATTTTTAATATAAATTAGGAAGAGCTTTGGTCAGTTTAGATCAAAATATTTTTGTTCCCCAGAGGTTCATGTTAATTAGTAGTCACTTGAGGATGTCTGCATAAACAGCAAGAGTTAAAAATTTAGGCATATATCACACCTCAATTCTCCTGAGAGATGCTGTTTCTAATACCCAAAATATTTCATCTTTAGTACATTTTAGGTGGGCCTTGTACTAAGATTTCCCTGTCCTCAAAAATGTCTCAACTGGAATTTTCATTTGCTATGNGGCAAGGAGGAGTGATTAAATGAGACAAATAGGAGAGGGAGGAGTGTTGGAGGATGGTTTTGGTTTGGTCTTCTGCTTTTCTCTTATGCTCTTGCTTCAAGTGAAGGTGTTAATTTGCTCCATTAGTGTGGTGTTCCAGAGCTTCACTTGTCCACCTCACAGGAGTGGTGCTATGCAGCTCGACTGGAGGGAGAAGCGCCTCTGATGTGAGGAAATGATGTTGCCTGGTGTGAATTACAAGGAGAAATGACTCAGAGGGAGTGCCACATTTTATGTCCCCAGAGCAATATGGGCCACACCAAGGCACACTGCTGGTGAGGCTGGTCGAGGGCCACCCAGGTGCAGGTCCTGGCTAGACATTTCAGAGCAGCATGTTCTACTAGGAGTCTTATCTTCAGTTATATCAGGTGATGCCTGACAAAAGCAACTCAGGCTTTGTCTGAGGGCTCCCATGTGGCAAAGTGCTAGCCCTAAATGACCCCTCCTTCATTCTCCCCATTCCTTGTTCTCCTTTAATTAGCTGTCTGTCTCCCCTTTGTTTCTTCTTTTTTTTTTTTTTAATTTCCTGTTCTGCTTACCTTTCTTCTACCTTTCTCTCTCCATGTTTCTTCCAAAATGTCAGAATGATGGAGTTCACTTCTACTGGTGGGGAATATGTGTATATGCTGTGGCAGCTCCATTCCAAGCAGATTTTTTTCTGAAAGCCAGTCTAGTATGTATGAAGCCAAAGAAATGAGCTTGTGCAATAGCTTATCGCTTTGTCCAAAGCAACAGTCTGATTTCCTGCAATGTGGCTTTTGTATTGATAAAGCAGCACATGAACTGTGAGATCATCCAGACAGGAAGTTCTTGGTAACCTTGTAAACATCAATAACTGCTTAAATAAGGAGTAACAGTTAGTGTACTGTACAGAAGAGATCTCAAAGGCTGTATAAGCACAATGTGATAGATATATCCCTAAGAAATGAGTCACACACACACACAAATAATTTCTCTCCTTTCCCACACAGTGAAGATAACTAAAGAAAATTTTTTGAAGATATTTAAAGAAAATTTCCAGAATGTGGAAAAAGACTTCTCTTTTGTGGCTTGCAGATGTGCTTACACCCTTGTGAATTCACAGGGCAGCACCAGTCTATGTTGTGTACTTTGTGCCTGAGCCTTGGTGGTTCATCTCATGAACAAAGACTTGCAGGTTTAAAAAATTTTGAGACCTCGAGAGTAGCAGGAGTAAGTTATGATTGGGTTAGCCCATGACACTCTTTTCTACTGTTTTTAGTAGAAGTGCCAATCACAGAGCTTTGCAGACTGATTGGAAAATGCGGGATTGCTGAGGAGTGCAAACGGACACTACAGATTTCCAGAGTGAGATGTTTTCGATGCAAATGCAGCCCAGACTTCAACTGGCAAAAATGAACTTTGCTCACATTCTACTAAACTGGGTTCATCTGATATTTCCTCAGTTTATGGCCCATTATTATTTTTTATTTCTCACAATCATCAGAGTTACTCCAAACAGACTTTGACTTATGTGGTCTGGAAAGTGTGGTGGTGATAATACTGTGAATACTAATCTAGTGGGGTTTTTTTCTTCCAGACACAGCACCAGAAACTTAACTCTGTTTCTTTCACTCACTCTGAACTAGCCAACATGAAAAAATACAGGGTTGACTGCACTGTCATACTGGAGTGTGTAATGAACACGCTTCTGTGTGATGAACACGCTTCTGTGTAGCATGATCAAACTGTGTGCAACTTGGGCAATATGGCTCTGAGGCACTGCAGTCCATCCCAATTAGCTCTGAGTTACCTGTAGCAGAGACCCAGTGTTTTGCTTTTAAAGCACCAGTCAAAATGTCATTAAAAAACCCAAGCACTTTGGTAGTGAGCTAACAAGTATCAGTGAAAAAGCCCATAGCAATGAGCTCTCCTCAGCATATCTGATAGTATAACGACCTGATGTTTTCTTTCATCCTTAAATATATCTGACCTGTCCATCAAAAGGGGGGAATTCTGAGAGCCTTTTCAAAGACAAGCAGCATTAAGGTTATGTGGCAATATAACAGACAGTACACTAGAAAAAAACAAACCACCAAAACAACCACAACCCATGCCCAAAATGAAAGGTAGGCATTAAGTCCATATTTAAACTTAATACACACAATGGATGAGATTTCCTGGATCAAGTCGCATGACACTTTTCCAGGGACAATACTTGCAGCACATACTAATCAGCAGAAAAAAAATATTAATTCTGTTTCCTCTCAGTTTCAGAACTGACCAACACCAAATGACTCAAGGTGAACTCTCCTATCATAGCAGAGGATGTGATGAACACATTGTATCACATCTTTATCCCTGCACCTGTAGATCATCTAAACAAAATCACACCACTTTCCCCAGACCAAAACTTTCTGAGAGATCTATCTGGAAAAATATTTATTGGCAAGAGACACCCGACTTAACCGAAGGATGAATGGGCTGAATTAATGAACCCTTCTTCTCTTTCAAAGAAAAGAGCCTCTACAAATCCTGACATACTTCTGAAGAACTGTATGAGAAACTAAAATCTGTAGTTATGTGTTTGAAATATTGAGTGTGCATCATCCCACAGGTCACCATCCTCACCCTGACGTTTCCAGTGAGGGTAAGTAACAATGGTCCAGCAAAAGGAAGGCTAGGGGAAATGTGGGCCTGCTGCTGGATGCAGTGCATACCTGGAGAATATGATCTGTGTGCATTTGGTACTATTCATCATTCAGTGCCCCTGAAAATCTTTTCACTGTCTTCTTTTCGAAACTGTGGGACATTAAGAAAGGCTGATTTGAAGCCATGCACATGCACGGTAGGTTTCTTGGTTTGACGCCTCTGCCTGTGGCCTGGGACAATATGTTTAGTCATTTTTAAGTTGAGGCAAGTTTTCCTCTTCTACTGCCAGGAGCCCAGAAAGGTTTCATTAACGAAAATGGTGCTTTCGGTAAGTATTTCTTCGCCTTGTAAATTCTGTAGCTTTATAAGCATGAGTCACCTCTCTTTAAGGTCAGTGCCCTAACTGTAGGGCTGCCAAAGCAATCCTCATCATGCCTTGGCTCAGAAAGTTATTACGGTTTAATGAATTAGACCATGCAGTGTGAAATCCCCTGATACAGACTGGTTAAAAGAAGATGACCATACATCATGGCTCTCTTATAAGTAATAAAGGACTTGGGGTCTTTAGGCAGGAAAATTTGAATGTCACATCCTGCATCCAGTGCCCTGGACTGAAAATAAGCTTGGCCTGTGGTAGAGTCTACTGAAGACTCCCCTGCTAGGCAAGTTTTGGAGACAGTGGTGGGTTTGGATGCCTCCAGCATGTTGAGCAAGGAAGGGTGACTTTGTGAGGCTGAGCAATGTGCTTGGAACCTGACATTTTAGTGGCTGGAAAATATAACCCTCAGAAATAAGGATTTTGGATAACTTCTGAGTAAAATCTGTGAGCCTGTTTCTCCTGTCTCAGGCAGCATGACAACTATGTGATTTTATGTTAGTCAGTCTGTGGAATTTCTGACTGGAAGGTGCTATGTGATCAAACAAATATTAGTTTTTACAGGAAAGTAGAAGGAAATATTTGTGTACTATCTACCCTGGCACAGAGCAAAGTCAGGTGCAAATCACATCTCTTGGTGCAAATCTATCAAGCCAGAGTAAAGCAGAGAGAAAGGGAGTAAGTATGTCCTGGGAAGGTAAAGTCCCACAGAAAGCATGCTGGCAATTCTGTTTTGGAAAAAAAAAAAAGAAATCCCCTCCTCACTGTCAAGTCATCAGCTGATGTCATAAGCTGTGTGGTTCAAAAATGTTTATTGCTGGTGGTCTTTGCATAACTGCAGTAGACAATCATGCTGTTGCAGTTGTTTGAAGGCAAACTGCTCCATTTTCCTTGGTGATAAGCACCTGCAGCAGCAAATTCCACAGGCAGCCCTGCTATAGAGAACATTTCCTTTTGGACATCATTGTTGATTGTCCTTGTTCTTAAGACACATCTTCAAGAATGCAGTGTTCTGTTAACACATCGGTAAGGAAACGGAACCTATTTCCCCACTGTTTCCAATCTAATTTTGTATGAGACTTTGCTCTAAGAGCAAAGAAGTCAAGCCCTAACCTGCCACTATCGGTGCACCGCAACTCAAACCAGAGCTGCATTCCTTTCCCTCCTTGCTGTTGACGAATCATAGAATCACAGAAAGGTTTGGGTTGAAAGGGGCCTGTGAGACCACCTAGTTCCAATTCCCCCTGCCATGGGCAGGGACACCCTCCACTACACCGGGTTGCCCAAAGGCCCATTCAGCCTGGCCTTGAACACTGCCAGGGAGGGGACAGTCACAAACTCTCTGGGCAACCTGTTTCAGTGTCTTGCTACCCTCACAGTAAATAATTTCTTCCTAATATCTAATCTAAATCTACCCTTCTTCATTTAAAAAGCATTACCCCTTGTCCTATCACTACATGCCCTTATGTGTGAAGACCCTACTTTCCCAGAAAAAAGAAACAGCAAAGAAAGGGAAGGAAGTATGAAGGAGGAAAATGCAGGATAAAAAGAAGTTAGAGCTTCTGGCCACAGCATCAGAAGCTGGGTGGAGGGAAGTAAGTAGGACCTGGGGCAAACATTTCTGAAACTGTATTTGGGTGAGACAAAGCAAGCAGACCCTTTGCTCAGGAGGGCTTCTGCAGCATGTTGCAGCATTTGGGACATGGAGGGAGCTGGTTTCCTGTTTCTTACTGATTCCTGAAGACCAGTGCAGAGCCAGGCCTGAGCAGAGACTGACAAACTTTGCTGAGAGCCCACAGAGTGGCAGTGGGCCTCTATCCCAGCCAGAGGACTGCCAGAGCATGTCATGCTCCACACAGCTTCTGTGTGCAGGGCTGCAAGCCAGGGCATCAGAGATGTTGGTGGGATGGGCATAGGTCTTTCTGCCATCCCCAGCAAACACACAGTGACACACATAGGCAGCCACCAACTCCACCATGCTACTCGAGGGGAGGGAGGGCAAAAATAGAGGAAAGAATCACACAGAATCACAGAATCTTAGGGGTTGGAAGGGACCTCAAGAGATCATCGGGTCCAACCCCCCTGCCAAAGCAGCTCCCTAGCTCATATTACACAGATGGGCATCCAGACGAGTCTTGAATATCTCCAGAGAAGGAGACTCCACCACCCCCCTGGGCAGCCTGTCCCAGGGCTCTGTCACCCTCACTGTGAAAAAGTTCTTCCGCATGTTGGTGCGGAACTTCCTGTGCTCCAGCTTACAGCCATTGCCCCTTGTCCTATCCCCACAGACCACTGAAAAGGGGCTGGCCAAATCCCCCGGCATCCCCTGCCTAAGATATTTATAAACATTGATTAGGTCCCCCCTAAGTCTTCTTTTCTCTAGACTGAACAGTCCCAGCTCTCTCAGCCTGTCCTCATAGGGGAGATGCTCCAGGCCCTTAATCATCTTCGTAGCCCTTCTCTGGACCCTCTCCAGGCGGTCCCTGTCTATTTTATACCAGCAGCTTTGCTGCTCCCCTAGAAGATGAGCAAAGCAAGGTCCAGTAACTCACAGCTTATGCCGGTGTTGAGTGGACCATTTGCCTATTCCTCACTGATGTGTTTTGAGATCTGTCTCCTCTCCACACTTGCTATTCATGCAAGACAGTTTTCTTCTTTATGGTCCCATAGTGAATCAAAGAGCCAAGCTTTTGGTGAAATAAGATCTGGCCCTTTGGTAGCAGAACTGTTAACCTATATTAACAGCTCTAACTCGTGTCTATTTAAAATGTTAAGGTCATCTAATTTACAGGGACTAATGACATTCACGAAGGCACTGACCCTTCCACATCAAATCCTTTGTTTTCTATGACTGCTTTATCTGTTATTTCATGAGCATTCAGGCTCAATGACAAAGCCTCGCAAAGCTAAAATCAGGTACTATGCACGTAATCAACCTCACACAGTGTTCATGTGCACCCTCCCTGCCCTGCCTACCACCCTCCCCCCAAGTCGTGAGAAGCTGCTGGAAAAGCTGTAACAAAACTCCCAGCTGCATCATTCACAGCTTTGGATTTAAACAAAAGGTCAATGTAGTTCTCAAGTGAGAAACCTTAGATTAAAATATAAACAAATGAGTGAGAAATGGTGCCAAGCTTGAAGGGATTAAGAGATTCAATGAAAGATGAAACTTCAAAAAGAGTTTGAGCCTGTTTCATAATCCTTGAAACTCCAAGGCACAGAGAAGTAACCTCTTCACTGCTACACACCTATGCATGTCCCTTGCCACTGCCTGCAAAGGCAGCTCATATATGTTTTAGCGACCATAAAGGTGGAAAACTCTCAGCTGAACACAGTTCCAGTTAAATAAACTCTACCCTTTTGTGTCCATTCACAAGCAACACAAATTCTCTCTTACAAGCACAAAATCTCTCTTACGCTCTTTTGATACTAATCTAACCTTGTGAGGCACAAGGATCAGAGAGTGGAAATACTCATGACAGCCTTAGTTGGAAAACTTGATTATGCTAGTCATGAAAACTTTGCAAGAACCCATGGTCTCCTGGAGATTTGAAAATGAATTGCACTAATCAAGTAACTAGTTGCATTTCTACATTATTTTTTTTTTTCCTTCAATAGTACAACACAGAAGGGCAAAAGGTTCCCTAAAACTGCTGGAAATTAATCTGGAACACAGAGACAGGAAAAGAGCAATGGTTCTGCCCAAATCAGGCTTTCTAGATGGGGGGTTAAATAGGTAGGCCTCTTGCCAGTGGAAGACTTCTTTCTAAACCAGTACACCATTAATATTGCACATTACTTTCTTGGCAGAAAGCACTGCTTCAAAAGTCCTTTCAAGCCATGGTCTGGAAGCTCAGTGGGCTAGGGTAGATCCTTTGGGGCACAGTAAAGAGTAGCCCAAAGTACAGACCAGAGACCACAGAAAGCAGCTAGCAATAAGGACGCTGTTCTTGACTTCTTGTCTTGCCTTGCATTTCTTTGGAGAAATGCACACATTTGTCCTTTTGCTTCAGTTTAATCCTGAAAACAGGTGTAGCAGTAATTCATGCCATACCCAAGAACAGTGGGTGTCCATCACTCTTTGGAAAGATCACTCAAGTCTGTTTTAGTGTTTCATTATGTTGAATTTCTCCTTCAAATGCCCTTGTAAACTATTGTTGGAGTGGCCAGATGAAGCTAACCCTTAACGAGACAGCTTCCAGAAAGAAATGAAAATTTCTGTGTCTGCTGTTCCTCTGGAATGTTGGGGGAGAACAGAAAGCTTAATGCTGCCAGTGCTGCTGGCTGAAACAATGCTTTTGACATTTCAGAAATTAAGCATGAAGGATTAGCAGACAAAAGATGCATTGTTGTGCATGAAGAGTAATCCTTAACCCTTCCACACATCCCAAAAGAATACATGCATGGACTGGCTGGACAGTGAAGAGGGACCAGGGAGAAGGGCATTTGGCTTTCCTTATGTCATTACAAAGGACTTGAATTTGAACTAAGACTTGAAGGGATCTTGGTGGAAAAACTGTAAATGTTAGAGCAGATGGGTGATGGAGGGAGGACTGCAGGGGCATGCGTGCTGTGGAAATGGTCCATAGGAAGTAACTTGTACTGAGTTTATGTGCTCTAATTTACTATGGGGAGGTGGGAAAGTGGTTTTCAGACCACTACCGCAAACAGGGAAGTATCCTGGAATGATTGTCACCCTGGTGCTGCTTGGGATTTTGCAAAAGCAAAAGCAGCAATGGAACTAGTCCCTGCTCAGCTCACGAGTTCCTTATTAATTCCTCATTAATAAGGCACGTGAGCATTGTATGTGGAGCCTGGAAACCGTGTTTCTGGTCAAAAAGGAGAGTAAGTGTAAGCAGAGGAGGTCTGTGGAGGATGGTTATAGGAGCATACAAGTGTAGAAATAAGGAGAGTGAGGAAAAAGCTATACGACACACAAAAAGTTTCATAAAAATGCTGGGAATCACCAACTTAATCCATTCTTCTGTTTTGAGCCAGAAATCTAGATAACATCTAAGAATTTTTCATCCAACCTCTTCTTAAAAAACACCAGTTGAGAAGATCCCTCAGCTTCCCTAAATAGTCCATTACTATACTGTTTCAGACAGCATGGATCCAGGCTGGAAGACAGCCAGAATATCAGGAAGACCTTCACTCCTGTAAAAAGTGTTGATCAGACTTTTAACTATTTCAAACAATACAAGCTGTTCATTCACATGAGAAACAAGAGCAGCGCTGCATCCTGTTGTCATACTCTGATACTGGGACAGAGATCTTCCACTTACTGGGTCAATGCCTACCAACAGCAATCACACTTTTGGCCAGCTCACATCCAATGAGTCATCATATGTGACCTGGGCTTGCATAAGAGCTCAGAATTCAGGTCTGCAAAAATGTAATGGAAGATAGATTGAAAACTAGGCTAGGATAAATTATCCTTGCTTAAAGGAAAGTTAAAAATCATCTTACTCTTGAGGATTAAGCTACAGTGATTTAAGGCTACATGAGAGTACTGACTTGGAGATTCAACATGCTTTAGTTTATACATATCAACCTCACACACTTAACGAATTAATGTCCACTTTCCTGAATAGATAAACCACAGCCAAAGGTCAGCCAGGAAGCCCAACCGGGAGCTGACAAGCATAATGTCATTTTTGAGAAGTATGAGAATTTGTATGAGAATGAGAGTATGAGAATGAGAGATTTCATGAGAAATTCTCGTGAGTATGAGAATTTGAGAAATTATGACATTATGACAAGCATAATGAAATTATGACAGAAATGTAATAATTTCTGCAGCCACGGCTATGCTTTTCTTTTCACATGGACCTCAGCTAGGATTACAACATGCATATATATTAATACACACCTCCTATTACCACTCATTAATTTTGCATCTTGCTGGCTTATGGGTTTCTCCCAAACCAAATTTTAATGAAGAATTTTGGAGGGTGCGTCCTTACTGCTCATCCAGCTACATTTACAACACTGAAACACTTACCACAGTACCGAGGCCAAGTCGGACAGTACTCAACCACCATGATTTGGGACCATTTGCTTGTACCGTGTCTGCAAGAGAAGAGCTGCCCTGGGAGGGCAGAGGCAGGGAACAGGGAGCTGCTGGGCTGGAAAAAAGAAAATGAGGAAAGTATCTTTGTTCACTTTTACTCCTGGGGTTTCCAATGGTGTTTTCAAAGCTTCAACTTTTCCTTTGGGATATCTCATAGTCTGCATTAGAACAGCATTAGCTTCCACACAGCTTATGAGAGGGCAATACAATTGCTTCAAGAGAATGCTTTTGAAATGACCAACAGTGTAAGCTTTACAGCCACAAGGACTCCTCATTCTTCTTGCTTCATTTTTTTAGATGTTAGTTCATATTTCAATGGGTTGAATGTAGATAATTTGGATTTTTAGAATTAAAGTAAAACCTTGGTTATTTTTTTTAAGGTATGTCCTATCTGGACCTGATTCTGTTCATGGCTTTAAATTAAATCTGTCCCCAAGTTTATCCAGATTCACAGACCTATTTTTCTCTTATATGAGGAGCTGCACAGATGACATATATCAAGCAAGACGGATCTGGTTTTCTGTGAAGTCAGGGGTTCCCAGGTTTGTGCAAGCAGTAGTAACACCTTCATTCTTTGCAAGAGGATGATGAAAACAAATCAGGGCAATGCTCCTGGCCTGTTGTCCAGCAGATGGGGCCCTTTCCTTGTCCTAAAGGGGTGGCTGCTCCATGCCATTCAGTTGAGATGGAGGCATATCAGTCCCTCTGCATCTTTTTACCTGTCCCTATCACACTGTGCACCTGCATGCCTTGCATTGGGTGATCTCCTTTGGCCAGCCCTGCTTTCGCGGGTCTGACCTGCAGTTGTGCATGACTGCTTTACAGGTTTGGAGTCTGTTTTGTTCTTCAAAACCTTATGCTTCATTGCGAAACTGTGATATTGCAATTGAGCCCAATCACACTGCATCAATACATCCCAACGCCTGGTTACTACCATACTTACTCACCTTTATGGCACTGTGTGTGACAAGCGAACCAAGAAATGAGATCTCCTCTGTGCATTTCCATACGCCAACATGACTGTTAGAGGTCACAATGTATTAATCAAACAGAGATTTATGACCTGTGATGGAATGCGTTAGCTCTTTGGAAATCATGTATTAGTTTCCACAGATGAGGTCTGTATCACTGTAAACAAATGGATAACAGGCCAAATTAAAAACAAAGGCTGAGTCAAGTAGGAATCAAATCTGATTTTACAGTATCTACATCCTGTGATTTCTAGAGCACTTGCTGCACTTGCCTTGATGTGGGGCTGTCTGCTCCCTGCTGAGACAAAGCTCTAATCTTCCACTCGCCAGAGCCAATGCACTTTGACTTGCCCAGAGCAGCTCACCAGAGAGGTTTTGTAGCTTCCACTTGTATCTAGTAACAGGGAGACAGCCAGCACAGGATATTGTAAAGGCTTCATTTTCTCTGCTAAAGGATCTGAAAAGTATGATGTTAATACAGTGTCCCATGACAAGTTCCCTGTCATTTTAGATGTATGGAGTGACACCGCTCAGAACAGAAAAGGTACTGACCAAGAAATAACATTCCTGGGACCTGACAAGTCTCCAAGCACTGACTGCTTAGTGGGAGCTACAGAGCCAGCTGCAGCCCTGTCCTTCAGCTGTCAGTGTCCTCAACCACCACCTTCACCTCTGCCTTTTCCATGGATCTCTTTTTAAGAAAACTCCTGAAATAATTAAGCATATATTTTACTGTAAGATTTTTCATTTATTTCTTTCTCCCTCTCCATCTCTTTAGCCTGCTGTTGGTCCCTGCACTACATCCCCCCTCCCTGTGCCTGTGTATTATCCTTGGTGCTGAGGAAATGCACCTGCCAGATGGCTAAGTGATTAATACAGTGCAGCAAGGAATGGGTGGGGGTTCCAACGTCTGATATAAATTGATAGTGGACAGGATGAGTTCTGTAAGGCTTTTGTGTTTTGCTCTGATAACATTACTGTGCCAGGAAGGAGGCACAGAAGCAATTGCAGGCACAGAGCTGGATCTTTTCATGGGAAGGTCTTAAAGTATTTTATGATACTGAGAATTATCACTCCCCTATTCACCTCTTGACAGACACTTGCCCAAGGTTCACAGTGAGTCACTGTGTAAAAGGTATGTCTGCACTTTAATTTGCAACTTTATAAAGCATTTTGAGGGATTTGTAACAACAGCAGATTTGAAAGGGAAAAAATGGTTAAAGAAAACCCGGGTGATTCCAGATGACTGTAATGAACCTCAGGCGTGTAACGTTTGAGTCCTAGGCTCTCTTCTTGGAGTCTGCTAATTCACACAGTGCTTTCCACTCATCAGTCAAGCAATGCCTTAAAAACAGGACTTTTGCTGGAAAGCTGAACTAAAATTTCATTCTAATTCTCCTTCCTCCTCCCCCCCCCCTTCAATGGAAAAAAGTTTGTAACTGTAAATTTAGTTTCTGGGGTTTTTTTTAACCTTGTGTTTTTTCAGGATCTGTTTGTCATATTTATGTGCTATTGTGGATATTTTTTCTAGTTAAACAGCAAAAAAAATTGTATTGACAAGCAGCTGAGTCCTACAGATAGCTATTTCACCAAAGTCCATGTGCAAGAATGGTGACTGGTTGCATGGACCTTGAGAACTGTCCTAAGCTTAATTTTCCTTGATTTTTTTTAGTGATACATGAGATCACGTTATCTGCTGTAAGGTCTGTGTGTGCTGCTTTTTCAAATGCCCTGATGTTATAACCTTCATGGACAGATCTGCTCTTAAGCAAAAAGGGCCAAAAATATACTCCTGTCATTGTGCTTATAGTGGTAGAGCAGAAGTGCAAAACGTCCTGTATGTGTGCAGAAGAGTTAACCCAATAAAAAGTGTTTTTTCTCAGGACAGGCACACGGTTTCAAACTGTGCTGCCTTTCCTTAGATATTTTATTTACAAGTGGCTAGAGATAAGCTGGCACTCCAAATGATAGCAGGCTGATTTAATACTTTGTGTTGAGAGTGAAGGAATGAATAGCTTTCTTGTTACCGATTTCCGGCATTGACAGGTAAAAGAAAATGCAATGTTAAGATTTAGGAAGGGTCTGGAGATCTTGTTTCCTCCCTACACCAGCCAGTCAGGGGCAGTGGAAGGGTAGCTCCATTGTTAAGCCTGCTACAGTCTATTTGGATTCTTGATGTTTAGCAGTAGCACTAACAATAGTTATGGAGATAAATTTGTTTTGCTGAGTCATAGACTCACATAATGAAGAAGATGGTCTAGAACAGATAGAGAGAGTGGCAGGTTGAACTAATGTTTTAGCGTTCTCTCAGCTCCAAAATTAACAGGCTACAAAAGCTAGTGCACAGGTGAGGTAAAGTGGGACCCTGTGAGGAAGGAGTGGACTCTGCCTCCCAAAGGTTACCAAGAAACAGCAGTGATTCAGAGCTTATCAGAGCTAAAGTGACAAAACAAGAATGTGCCTTTCAGAAAGCTTCTAGCTATGTAGCTCAGATAGGCACTGCTCCTGGCATGGCCCCATGGTATCGATTGCTGGGCTAGTGCTATCTGGTGTCCTTGAAGTTGATGGTACTCATCTTCTGACTTTGCCCTCCTCATTTAGATTTTTGTGTTGAGTGTTAGAAGGCGCCCTTTTTTTCCCTCTCTCCCTCCTTTGTTCTTTTCCGTAGATACTATGGTAAACTAATTACAAAGAAGAAAAAAAAGCCCTCAATGTCTAGACCAAGTTCTCATCCACCACTAAAGTCCTCAAGAAAAAGTTTCAAGGGCAGATCGAGGCACTCCGCAGCACAGGCACTGGCAATGACAGTGCCCTTGGCACCCACTGTGATGTCCTAGCTCCTGTGGCCTTTTCAGAGCCTGTGAGCATTTCCTGGGGAAATGCATCTAGTTGAAGATCTCTCAGCCACAACCCCTTTTTCTCTCTAGGGCATAAGAAGAGACAACAAAACTGTATTGTACAGGTCTGGCATATTAGCAAAGCAATGATGAGTTTCTTTGTTTCTTTCTCAAGGGAACCTGGAAGAGTCATTCAAAGAGCTTCGGGAATGTACTATTTAATAACAGCCCTGGACTGTACTTGCTGGCCTTTGCATTTGGCTTGACATTTTGTTTACTATAGTGTTTGTGAAATAGGGACAAGCCATAAACATCCATCTAGCTGCACCTCTGCAATGACTTGCTCTGACACGCACGAGCATTTTCAGTGGAAGTGTTCTTGTAGCCATCTTAGATCTTTGTGGGTTCTTCAGTCATCCAGTTAGGGAGAAAAACAACCATAACGTGTTACTGAGGTCACAAGATGAATAAGTTGTTATGAATAGTCATGCTGGAAACAAAAGCTTTGGTGAATACTTGGTGAGAATTGTGGGGGTTGACAGAAGTTCGAAGAGATGTTCAAAATAATGAAGCACTTGGAAAAAAATTAGCTTGTGTATAATTTCCAGGCAAAAAGAGTTTCTGAATAAACTGTTCAGTGTGGGGATTTCACCCTTATTTTAATCTGAGCTGTGAATTATTTGGTCATCATCTTGTAGGTAAATCATTAAGTAAAAAAATTAGGGGGGATCATTGTGTCAGCTTTACCCTATGTCCCAGAGCAGTCAATAGTTGCTTTCTGTTGCTGTAGCAACTGACAGCTTAATCCCCTGAGCTTAAATTTCTCACCAGCAGTGTCAGATCTTCTGAGTTGGTCATAAATAAATGTGAATATCTTCTCTGAATCAGAAATTTTGCCAGCAGATAAAGTACCTTTCTCTCCTATACCTTTTAAAGGAAGGCATAGAGTGAAATGCCCACGTAATAACTTGCCTGTCTGTGATGAAGCTTCTCCCCATGTTATGATTTACTGTTGATTCATAACTTCCTTTGTGAACTGCTGGGACTGTACATGGACATTTCAATCACATGCGTATTTATAAAATTTTCTGAAATATCAATTGTGAACATTTACACATTTATTCTCTCAGCATCTGTATAAATTGACAGAGTGTTTCACAGGTATGGACCTGAAAGACAAGTGTCATATAACCTGGCTATAGTCTTTCAGAAAGTTTATGGTAGAAAGAGAATTACTCTCCAGATTTCCTAAGATCAACCCCACAGTCTTAAAAACACAATCAGCCCAGCTAAACATCAACTCTGCAATCATGGGTCCAGGCATATCTGTCCCTAATATGATAAATGGCAGAAAGATACTGGCACAAAATCATGGGGTGAGCTTGAGTGTTAGAATATTTACTTTTCTCAGTCTTAGGAAATCCTAGCATATTGATTTGCTTTTTACTCCCTCTGAGGTAGACTTTCACTTTGAGTTCACTTTGGTCTTTTGGTCACTTATTTTCCCTTTCTTCTACAGAATATGAAGAGGTTTGTCACCTGGCAGGAAATTTCCAAGGGAAGGACAGCGTTGGTAACAGCAATCAGCTGTAAGGATGAACCTGCTTATTACACAAAAGTGCGTGCTTAGCAATTAAAATATTCTAAAATAACGCTGTAGTTGTTTGTGCTTTATGCACAGTATTAAAAATAAAATAGTCTACCACAGGTAATTTATGAAAACAGCTAATAATGAGTTCATTATTGCATAGCAAGCCAATGTTGCAGTCGCGGTTATAGTCCTAGCCAAGGTCTTTGATCTTCTGGGTCATTAATGTATAAATGAAAAGACTCCAGCTTTCATCTCACATTCATCGGCTAATTATCTCAGTAACTGGTCTCGGTTCTAATTCAAGGACTTACCCTTTCATTTTCCATCCTCTATACAGGGAGTGAGTCACCAGACTTATGATTTATTGTCCTTTCGTGTAAGAGATTTGTTATTTTCACAGCTCTGTCCAAGAGACTGGTCTGTCTATAAAATTTGCAGTTGAAACAATTTGAAAAATGTTTCAACTTGATGTAGCTATTTGCAGTGACACCACTCAATTTTAGTTAGGAGGAGCTGATTTCCAATATGAAATGCATCACTTAAGTGTTCAGCCAACCACAGGGCTGAACTGAGTATCATCAGAACATTATGATGCTCTTCAGACTTTTTAATCTACTCCCACTTGACCAGGACACAAAACCCAATGACTGTGAATAAGATTCAATGTTAAGACAGTATTTAAAAAAAAAACCAAACCCCTTGAATTCTTGGATCTGCTAGCCTGGGTATTGGATTGTACTCTGGGGGAAGTGAACAGACAGTAATTTCCTCTTGGGAAAATCTGCATCAGTTTAAAGCTTCCTATCAGCTCTAGGATCTCTGCACAGGAACATGGTGTGGTTTAAAGATTCTGTTCACTTCCAAATACTGCAAATGGCTAGTGCCATTCTCACCAATTTCTGTCAAACTGTTATGTACATATGTAACTTAATATTAACTGTCAATTCTAAAGGAATAAAATATGCTCTGGATGGTGATCTGAAAATATGGTTTGTTTTATACATAGAGTACAGTTTTCACCTAGCATTTCAAAGAATATTAATAGTTACCAAATGGTACTTAATAAGCGGTTGCCTGTCTCCCCCCCTCTTTTTAGTAATAATAATAATCCAGTGTCAGCAAATAAGATGATTAAGTTCCTGACTTAGAACTTGTATGCCAAATATTTTATGCTAGAATGCTAAGGCACACACCCTGTGAATCTTACCCCAGTACATTTCTTGAAGAATTATGTCATTAGAAACTCACATTAAATTCATAAGTCTGGGTGTTAAGATAATGAGTGCTCAGAATTGTAAGACTGTGATATGCCTGCAAATTCTAGTACCTACCTTGACTGCCACAGATTTTCCAAGGATGAGAGTACATGCTGGGAATGAAGCTTGTTCTATTCAACTATGCTATAGAGATATAAATGCTGAAGATGATCTTTAGCAACAGTCAGTCTCACATACAGTTAACCATCATTTTTAGGAGAATTTGCTTCTTGTTTTTTTTTTTTAGCTGTATGTGATTGCACGTGAACAGGTGTCTGCTTTTTTCTTTTTTTGACTTGTACCCTTGTGGACACTGGAATTCATGCAGCCTCTGTGCATCTACACATAACACTATTTGAGATGTGAAAAGAGATATGATGTACAGTTTAGAAGATGAAGACACATGGCAAGAGGAATATGGCAGTGGATTATAACTGGAGCAGATGGCTGAACATGAGTAGGGGGAACTGAGCCAAGTGACTAGAATAAGCGTCTTGCCAGAGTGTGATAAATCATCAAATAGTCTTGTAAAGCAAGAGAGGTACAAGTACAAGGAATACTTTAAACTAGTCTCAATGACAGACTAGTTACAATGATAGTTATAATAGTAGTTTCTATTAATGTAATTCCTGATTGATCAAGGAAGTGATTTAGAGGGACAAATAAACCCTAAAGCCTACAGGAACCTGATCTGATCACTTATCTGACTGTGGTTTGATCTTCTGAGGTCCCTTCCAACCTGAATTATTGTGGAGGTTCAGCCCCAACCAGTGGCTGAGCACCACACAACACCCACTCCTGGAGGGGAAAGACAGAGCACCCGTGGGTTGGGACAAGGACAGTTTACTGACAAAAGCACCATGAACATAGAACAGTAACAGTCAATTACACTCACACCCAGTGATAACACAGAGTACCTTACCAACCCAAAGACTACAGAGTGCTGCCTGATGCAAGGATGGATGGACGGCCGGCTGGCCGGCCAGACAGACTTAACACTCCAGCCACACTCAGACTGCTCTAGAGGCACCAAACCCCTACCTTTCCCCAGTCAACCCCTTTTATGGGGAAGTGATATCAGATGGTGTGGAAACAGCCCAGGCTAACTGAGCTCACCTGTGCGGGCTGCTTGGGAAGTTTGACCCTGGCCTGGCCAGAACCAGGACAATTACCCTATGAAATAAATACATCCATGCATATGGTGAAGAGAAGAAATACAGAAAGTGACTGTACCATCTCCTATACAGTCCTTAAGTCCCCTTCCCCTTCCTTTCCCTTCCTTTCCCCTTTTCTTCTCCTCTCCTTTTCTTTTGTAAGTCCTGGTTATATTAAACTCTTTCACATGTAGCTATGTTGTGAACATGACTTTTGTGCACTTTCTGTCCATACCCAAGAATACTTAGATGTAAGAATGTTGTACCAGTTGCCATTTAGATTAGATCATCAAGACCAGCAACTAAATCATGTAATTGGCAGTAATGCTGGAATAGCCAATTCGTTTTAGTAGCAACTGTACAATCTCCCACTACAGAAAATGTCTTGAAGACAGGTCCGTTCTTTCCTCCAGATGTGGTAGCTCCATAGGTGACTCTTTCAGGTGTGCTCTGGAGAGGCATTTCTGCAGTGTATGTGCATGGTAAAGCAACCTTCTGCTTAATCAGCAGCTCGCTCCACTCTTTTGTGAGGATTGACTCCCATCGCTACGGTGATTGCAGCAGGCACTGTTGCCAGTTAATATGTCCTGGCACTTAAATAGAATTACTTTCACACAAAATAAGCTTGTAGAGTTTTGTGGAAACTGCATGTAAGTAGGATTCCCCACAGGGCATGAGACCAGCAATGGAGTTTCCTGAAGATCACAACTCCAGCTCCAAGGCTTTAACTGGATTACTAGAAGAAAAGGGAGCAGCTCAAGAAGAGACTCACGCCTTTGAAATTCAGGGCTGTGTTTCTGTGGGTCACTGAGCATAGTTTGCAAGCCACAGAATGAGTCCTAGTAAAGTCACTACAATTTTTCTCATTCTTTCCTCCCACAGATGCACCATGCCAGCTGCTAAAAGCCCTTTCAGAAAGTGCATGGAAGAAACCTGGGAGAAGGTTTTTCTGAATAAATGAAGTAATTAATTCTGACCAATGCAATGTTGTGTAGTAACTCTTTACAGGGGTTATGAAGTGTCAGCTTCCTGCCAGCATGCCTCTCTGTTCCTCAGCGTACCTGAGATGCTGTTCACATGGTTTCTCTCCATGATTTAGCAGCCTGGTTGGTAAAAAGCAAATGTAGCTCTTCAGTGCTCACTGACCAAACAACCAAATAGCTGGATAAAATTGGCCCTTTCTCCTGGAAAAAAAAAAAAAAAAAAAAAAGAGGATGCACATGTAGTTTCAAGTGGGAACTACGTGCCCAATGTAAGGATTATGAAAAATGAAATCTTTGCAGAGTAAAAAGCATCTGGATAATATAATGGCTATCCAACATGGACAGCCCACCTCAACGACTAATGTAGCAGAACTCTAAGGACAAAAGCTGAACTTCTGTGCCCCTCGACTTTAATTTGCATAACAAGGGCTGGTATAGTAGTCTGGTATATGCAAGACCTTCATTTACAGGGTTCCTACTTAACTCTGGAGTTGTTATATCTAGACAAAACCACTGAAACTTGGAATGTCTCAAAAGAGGAATATATTCATCTTTACAGTATTACACTGTCTCAAGAAGAGTTACATCCTTACCAGCATAGGCTAGAAAGAGAAATTGCTGAAAAGCAGTGGCAGAACCAAGAGGAATAACCAGGCTTCTGAGGTCCTATCTCTGCCCTACTTAGCAAAAGTATCTGCTTCACGGTGCAATTTTTGTAGTGGGAACCAAGTGACTTTCTTTGAGGTCAGAGTAAAATATTTGCTCAGCCTGTCCTCTATCTCCAGTAGAACAATATTTGCCCTGGTCACGCATGTATTGATCATGCATATTCACTTGCAGATAGTGTACTGGTATGTCCAGCTAGGTGATGTGAAGGAAACTCTTGGGACCTAAAAAGATATGTCACATACACCTACTGAAAAACTTCCTTTTAACTGCTAGCAAAGTGAAAGTATAGCAAGGAAAGGGTGCATTGTTTCAATTTCATTATACAAACAAATAAAAGTACTTGCAGTTCCGTGGAATTTTAGCACAGTTAATCATAAACCTGATATTTGCATCTCACAGGCACTGAGCATTGTGTAGATATTGGAGTTGGGATAAACTCGTTTGTAAAGGCTTGCCTGCTACAGTTAAAGGTTTGCCTGCTACAGTCATGTTCAAGGGTTAACCCTCACTCCCCCACTCAGATGCTGGCAAAGGAAATCCTCTCATAATTACAAAGATTGGAAGTTAGCCTATGAATTTTTCACACCTCATGCTATCTTGTAAGTAGCTGCTTGCTTTCAAATGTCCCCCAAAAAATCTGCTCTGGTGTGATTCCTAAAGCTAACCTGGACCATGGTTGGCTTTTCATTGTCCTTTGTACCTATGCATTTCACATACCCTTTATTAATTTCTGTGAAGCTATTCCAACTTTGCCTTATGGCAGATGCGTCCACTGCCTGATTCTAAATGCTGAGATCTCGGAGGTTTCTCTAATAGCCTTTCCCAAACACATGAACGTACCCATTTGAACGCCCTCAGCTTGTATTTATGCACCAAGGCAGACACATGCATAATGAGTTTCTTGCTTTATCCCCTCCTCAGTCATTCAGTCATGCAGTTCTCACCCACGTGCATGCAGACATGCATGAAAATGCACTCACACAGAATCTTATTACTCTTCAATGTCATGAAGAGTGAGAAGCTCACATAGAACTCGGTCATCTACATATTCATGCTGCCATGCGTCTCTGCTGGGCGTATTCCTGCTTGAGCAATCCAGCACCTCTGCCATAGATTTCTCATAACTAATCAAATCCATAATCTCCCAGTCAGACACCCTGCACTGCAATCTGTCTGTCTCTGTATGCTCAGTTAGGACTTATGTGCCGTCCTGTCCTTGAACTGCTTTTGGTCTAAATCTGGATGTGGGCATTTGTGTCCAAGGGTGCCCTTGACTCCTCATGTCTTTTGCATTCTGCCACACCATTTGGATCACAAGAATGACTACCTTGAAAGGTATCTGATTACAGTGTGAACAATTCCTATTTTCACATAACTTTTAATTCCATTTTATTGGCTCCTTGATCTGTCCTTATGACATATAACTGGTCTTTTGACAGCCTGTTGTCCTTACTTTTTAATTTTCCAGCACATAAAAGAAACCACACATGCTCCTTGTGGGTCTGCTGTAAATACCTCAAGTCAAATCCTCTCATCTGAACAGCTTTTAAGTATGGGAATGTTCAAGGTATCTAGATTTACAAGGACCCCCAGTGGGCTCTTAAAGAATCCAGGACACTTAAACCAGGAAAAGTTTAATTTGATAAGAAACTTAGAATTTGAACTCTGCAGCTGGGAGCTGCTTTTCCATTTGTAGGTTTCCTAAAAGATTTGTCATCATATGCTGTATATAAAAAGCCATAGTGAAATGCAGATACAGATCCACTGATGAGGACCTAAATGAAGGCATGAGCTTGAACTCTTGTCCAGGCAACCTACAGTACTTATCCTCAATCTTTCTATGCTTGTAGCTCAATAGCAAGTTGTCCTCAAGACACAAGACCTCTGCTAAGCTATATTGCTGTGCTCCAGTTCATACCTCTGTGAATCACAGACACCTAAGGGATTGCACAGTGGTTTGAAGTTATAAATCATCCTAGCACAAACACACTCCAATTTTTGCCATATTTTGAAAGCAAGAGGTGCAATATTCATAGGCATGGCTGTTCCTCTCCTGGCCCCTGTGGTTTTATCATGTCCTGGTTTATGAATGTAACAGAAAAAAGTGTTTGAGCCCTGTTAGAAGCTTATCTCACCATATTTGTGCTCCTTTGTTTATCTCTGTGTGTTACATTGTCTTTGCACTCAGTGAAAGATAGTTTTATGTTCGCAAAAATGAAAGGTTTTGTTTTGCTTTGGTCCTGGAAGTATCAAGGTCTTTGCTAAGAGATTGAAACCACAACAGATAGAAAAGACCCATTAGGTCATTTTGCCCTGCCTGTTGTCTAACACCTACCGTTGCACTGTTAGGAAACTTTTTCTCTATGAGATCATTGCACTGTCAGTGTGGCCTCATATTTCCTTTTTTACTCCTGAAAGAGCAATGTATATATTTATATTTTAAAAATGCTGTTGCCAAAACCTTATAAAAATCCATGGAACTGTGTCAGCTCATATGGGCAGAAAATAGTCTTGTAAATAATTTCCTATCATTGGGTCCTGTGGATTTCTTAAGAATTTTTCACATTTTTCTTTCAAATTAGAAGCTCCCAACAGTTTGAGCAACAGTGGAAGCTCTTTCACAAAGGAGTGGCTGGATGCCACTGCACTGTTACACTGACTTTGTTTGAGCTGCACGCTGAGGAGACGAAAACAAACACATTTAATAACAAGGCAATTTCTTTGCATTTTATTCTTTTGGTGTTTGTGTGAGCAATCTGTGTTTGCCCTGCTTGTCCATTCTAGCCCTTTGTTACCTTATCTATGCCATGGAAAATATAACTTGCAATTTATCATTTTATTGGGTTTCTTCCCTATCTCCATTCTATTTCTTAGTGAAGGTGTCTGAGGTGTTTTCCCATGAATCTCTCTCTCAGAGCATGGTCAGTTTTGCAGTGATCCTTGCAAAGGTGCTTACATATTTTTTTCCTGCAAGTTCTTAAATTACCAGATGTACACTTGGCTTTTCTTTACCTTTAAACGGCCACAACAAGAGAAACCACTATGATGTTTCCAAGAAAATGTCCATCACTGGAGCTGCAGTGTATGGAAAAGAAACCAAAGGGTCAAGATGGGGGGGGTCCTCCCCAGGAGAAGTGGTGCTTATGAGGGTGGCACTTTCTGGCTGGCAGCTGGCTGTGTTGTAAAAGAAACGTGAGGGGGGCTTGTTTTTATCCCTTTGTTCATCATGTTTTTCAGTACCCCTTTTGAGGCATATCTGGGTTTGCAGGGCATCTCCTTTTCATCAGGAGAGCATACAGAATCTAAGAGCTTTGTTATTCAATTATTTCCAGCTCATCAGTTCCAGTTTACAGCAAGTTGGGGTCTGTCTGATGATTGGGATGTGTGTGAAGAATCTTAAGAAAATATTACATACTCAGCTGTATTGGTTTAGAAATTGAACCGTCATAGAACTGTATGCAAACACAATAGTTTCTTGTGACCATTGCTTAGCTCCTTGCTGTTACTGACCTTGCTTGTAATTTACCCAAATGGTGACCAGCAGAGCTGCAATGGAATTTTGCTTGAGGTTGAATATATTTGGAAAAATCCAGTCAAAATGCTTAGGCTATCTCTAGAACGATGCCACCATTTTTTTCATAATTAAAATTAAAAATTTTTTTTTACCTTCTTTTCTCAGAGAAAAGGAGTATGAGTTACAGAACTGCTAAGTCCTAATATCTGAAATGGAAGTGAATGGGAGCTGCACTTTCAGTACTTCATGTAACTACGTAGTACTAAGTGCTCTAAAGCTTAGGTGTTTAGGCATCTCAGTATGGATACCTTGAATTATTAAGCATCTTTACCTGGATGTTTTTAGGATTCCCCATTAAAACAGGGACAATAAATTATTACCTTCTCACCTCACTAGGGAAGCTTAAATAAATATTTTTGTGCTAATGTTGTAAAGTTAGTGCTAATGCATTAATATAATGTTAATAATGTACATAGATTAAATGCTTATTTACATTATAAATAAATACGTTACTATAATACCTCAAATACTATTAGGATGAACACTATAAGAAACCTCATGAGGAAATGAATATAAGTTTTTAGAGCAAGCTCGATTTGTGTGCAGCAAACGCTGCTCAGGGCCACTCCCTGAATGCCTAGTATTGGCTAGCTTCTCTTCAAATGAGTACCATCTTGTCTGCGTCTTAATTACAGTACCTCCTAACTTGTCATGGTGTTAATAATTTTCTTCTAGTTCTGCTTCTTGTGTACAGTTTCTATGCTTTGAATCAAAGAAAGGTGCTTCAGCACTCGCTATAACTGTGGCGTAAATTGTTACTGGGCCAGATTGGAGAGTGACTGGAAAATTTGGTTTTTCAGGAAGGTGGGTGCACAGGAATGGCCTTTGTTAGATGCTAGAAAAGCCCTGTGAAGCCAGGAAGTGGAGAACACTCAGAGCAGAAGCAAGCTGCGCGGAATGCGACTCTTCATGATGGAATCCATTATGTGGACTATTATTTGTCAATGAGCTTTACACTGGCTAATTTTGGTTGGATTTTATTTGGAAAGGTAAATAGCACACCCTTAACTCAAAAATCCATTGTAATCAGTCCTAGCTTCAAAAATAAATGCTCCTGATCAAAAATTAAAAAAAAGAAAAAAAACTCAACAAAGCAGGAATATTTTTAGTATGAATAAAAAGAAAAGCCTTGAGTAAGGCCTTTGTCATTCTGTCCCAGAGCATCCTCATAGGTAAGCTTAGGAAGTGTGGGTTAGGTGAGTGGGCAGTGAGGTGGACTGAGAACTGGCTGAAGGGCAGAGCTCAGAGGGTTGTGATAAGTGGCACAGAGTCTAGTTGGAGGCCTGCAGGTAGCAGTGCGCCCCAGGGTTCAGTGCTGGGTCCACTCTTGTTCAACATATTTATCAAACACCTGGATGAAGGGACGGAGTGTACCTTCAGCAAGTCTGCTGGTGATACAAACCTGGGAGGAGTGGCTGATACAGCAGAAGGCTGTGCTGCCATTCAGTAAGAGCTCAACAGGCTGGAGAGAACCTACTGAAGGTCAACAAAGGCAAGTGGAGGGTTCTGTACCTGGGGAGGAATAACCCCAAGCACCAGTACAGGTTAGGACTTGACCTATGGAGAGCAGCTTTGCAGAGAAGGACATGGATGTCCTGGTGTGCAGCAAGTTAAACACGACCCAGCAGTGTGCCCTCATGGCCAAGAAGGCCAATGGTATCTGGGGTTCATTAAGAAGAACATGGCCAGCAGGTTGAGGGAAGTTACTTTTCCCCCTCTGCTATGCCACATATCTGGAGTGCTGTGTCCAGTTCAGGCCTCCCCAGTTCACGAAAGACAAGAACCTACAGGAGACAGTCCAGTGGAGGGCTACAAGGATGATGAGGGGACTGCAGCATGTCTGTTATGAAGAAAGGCTGAGAGAGCTGGGTCTGTTTAGACTGGAGAAGACAGAGGGGATCTTATCAATGCTTATAAATATCTAAAGAGCGGATGTCTAGAGGGTGGTGCCAGACTCTTTATGGTGGTGCCCAGGGACAGGACAAGGGGCAACAGGCACAAACTGCGACACAGGAACTTTGAAGNCTTTTCCCCCTCTGCTATGCCACATATCTGGAGTGCTGTGTCCAGTTCAGGCCTCCCCAGTTCACGAAAGACAAGAACCTACAGGAGACAGTCCAGTGGAGGGCTACAAGGATGATGAGGGGACTGCAGCATGTCTGTTATGAAGAAAGGCTGAGAGAGCTGGGTCTGTTTAGACTGGAGTAGACAGAGGGGATCTTATCAATGCTTATAAATATATAAAGAGCGGATGTCTAGAGGGTGGTGCCAGACTCTTTATGGTGGTGCCCAGGGACAGGACAAGGGGCAACAGGCACAAACTGCGACACAGGAACTTTGAAGATGACAGAGCACTGCAACAGGCTGCCCAGAGAGGTTGTGCAGTCTCCTTCTCTGGAGTCATTCAAAACCCACCTGGATGTGATCCTATGTAACCTGTTTTATGTGATCCTGCTTTAGGAGAGGGGTTGGACTAGGAAATCTCCAGAAGTCCCTTCCAAGTCCTACCATTCAGTGATTTTTTTCCCCCGTCTCTTTTAGTTTATTGGAAAAACATACACAGTTACAATAAAAACATACACAGATTACAATTATTTAAAATTTTGTTGCAAAGAACGATGGAAAAATTTAATTTAACCAGACAGCTAAGGGCTAGAATTTGGCAAACTGTGAAGAAAAATTACAAGGTCACAGAAGCCTAAGTAATAGGCAACTTCAGGTAGTCTGTAACTTTAAACACAGTTTGGAAATAGTGTCTGTCCAGCTCCTTCTGGCTTCTCTAGTGATGTTTTTATAGAAATTGTATTATTTTACATCAAGCTTAATGAATCACTTCAGATTTTGCTACAACAGAATGAGGGTAGGAAGATCATACCCTGAATTCTTTGATTGCTTGGCATGTCTACCCTACATATCAGCTTCTTACACCCTCCTTTTGATACTCCACTGGAATTCCACAAATGAAGCAGAGATTAATATTAATGGAAAAGTAGAAATTACCATACATTTGTTCTCTGTTTTCATCAGGTGTCAGACATTACAGTAAGAGACGCCAATTTAAGAATCTAGACAGATTTAGATAATTTCCTTCATGCTTGATGGCTATAATTAAATTCTGGGAATCTGCACTGACATTTCTGCCGTACTGTGAATGTGTCCTCCTAGCTCCTAATTATAGAGGTTTTCATGTTTTCTCTGCCACCTAGAATTGTGTGGGGACCAAAATCATGGTAATTGTGTGGTTGCAGTGCTGGAGAAGGATATGCAGAGGGAAAGGCCTGCCTGTCTCCAAAAGCCACCCGTAATCCTCTCTGTGCTGAACCACATGTAAGTGTCAATAAGCATACTTGGGAGCATGGGGGCAGCATAGCTGGCTGGGCAGGACAGTAAATTTAAGAAGTCACCACCCTGCGTGGCACCCTGTCTTTGAAAACAGCACACTACTAAATAATGCATACTGGTGTGCTGGCCAAGCTAGCCTCACCTTGCCCAGACCTGTTGGTACAATGTGCTTTTTTGTTTGTCTGGAAGTATTCTGGGTCTTAGCAACTAGAGCTGTCTCTGCCCTTGGGAGCTGAGACAGAAAAGGCTTACAGCCTTGCATACATTGGTGACACATGAGTCTAAGTACCATATTTGAATCAAGTTTCTGCTGCTTTTGCTGGTGCAGTAGGGAAAGTCTGATTTCCATAGCTATGTTGAGATCCAGTGGTCACATCCTCCTGCGGTGCTTCTGCAGCATATGGATGAGATGTATTTCAATGAGACTCTATTCTCCCATGTTTAGCTCAGTGATATGATGTAAGCGGTGTGTTCCTTGTTAAAGATGTCCTTCCTGAGAAGGGAAGTGGTCTTTATTGCTTTCTCATTCTTTACTTATGTCTTATCTTTTTCCTTTTCTCCTGCTCTGGATTGATCATTCATGCTGATGTGATGATAAGACATTATTTGGATGATGAAAGCTTTAGTATAAATACTTACCAAGACATGAACTAGAAAGCAAATACTTAGGCTCAGTGACAGAGATGGTTAGAGAAATTCTGTATGTACTAGACCTTCTTCATGAAAACTCCAGTTGCCTAGTTGTTTTCAGTGACATTGTTAACCCTTGGAGTTGTAACTATAAGGCAATGCTGCTCTCCAAGATGGACATTTACAGCCTTCCTTCTTCCTCAAGGACAACTTTGATGGGTTAGAATGAAGGTGAGCAGCCATGGAACTTGACTATAGCCTGGGTGAAAAATGATGAGATCTTCCCAAGCAGGTCTTGTACACAGGTGTGCCTTACTTGTGTGAACAAAAAATAACTCAGGTTTTAATGTAATCGGTTTTAGTGTGGGTGATAGGAACAAAGGTGACATTCCTTGAGTCTGAGATCTACTATTTATCTTGAAATCAGGTCCAGCATAAATAACATGTATGAAATGTTTCCCCTACACTGACAATGAGCCTTGATTAATCATTAATACTATCTTTGGATGTTGAAGAACAATTCATTCCCTGTGTTCGGTAAATCTATCACTGACAATGATTGTCGGCATCTGTCGGAAGGGACATTTAAGACGAGCTGTGGAACCAAAGTGAACAAAGAATGGAAAATTCTCTTCACACAGACCACTGAGAGACAGATAAGGCTTCATATTTTAATTTAGGCACTTCCTAGGTGCTAAAACCTAATGTTCCTTAGGACATTTCCTGCTCAGGTTCATGGTTGCAAGCTAGAGGTGGAACTTACACCGAGTCAAGGAAAACTTTGGATTCACAATTTGGAACTGTCATGCAAGTGCAGATCATCTGTGAGGAAACAGCTTTTCCTTACTCTTCACTCCACTCTGAGAGTTCAACTGATGACTGAATTAGTGAAAGGCTTCTAATGCAGTGCCCAGGCTGTGGCTCAGAGGAACAAGCAAAAATATTGTGCCTAACTCCTACAGACTGTGAAGCAGATGCCTTAAGAAAAAATTTACCTTTCTCCTGATGAGCTTAACCTTCAGAATTAGGAAGGTTAAAAGCAGAAAAATGACAAACTGAGTGCTCATCTGCTGATTTTTTGCTACATGTAGCTGAGCTTTTATACTGAACTCTAAGTACAAATAAAGCGATAACTTCTTTACTCACTCTTTTAACTCATTCTGGTTTTATCTTCTCTCAGATTCCCAGAGAAGCTGAAAGTCTAAGAGATTCCCCTTTCTGCAACCTCACACACTTTTCAGGATGCTCAAGATATGAAAAAAATGAATTGAGCCCATGATATTTGGCTTCCTGCCAGCACAGAGTTATTCCATAATGTACCATATTCCATAGTGTTATTTCCAGACTCATTTTAATGTAGTACATTCTTGCTTTTCACTTCTCTTTCTAATTATAATCTCCCTATCTACCTGAAATAACCTCCATTAAAAAAAAAAAGGGATGGTCTTAAAAAAACAACTACAAAGAAATCAATCCCTCATCCATTACCAGGTTTTTCTTTTGTTCTGGAGCCACGCGTGTAACCCGGTTAGACCTGTTCTCTTTGAATACTGAGGACTGAGCTGGCCTTATGCAAATGTTCCCGACTTCATCTTAGTTGTTGTTGTTGCAGACCCAATGAAACGAACAGGAAGTGACCTAAGAAATTTCCCTATTGGCTGCCTGAGTGCTTAGCAAAATGTTTTAAAATTAATATCACATCCATTTATCTTCACTCCGGGAGTCTTTAGGAGACATAACCTAGTACTTGTGTTTACCCAACCTACTGTTCTATAGACAGGTTTCCCATTGCCTCAGTTAAGGATTTCCACTCCAGAATCTGCAGCTAAATGAGGTAAGGTGTTTGGAGTACTTTTTTTTAAAATATACTGCCTTTAAATTAACACCAGTGGGGGGG
>VZTU01010304.1:66827-96375 GCA_013400835.1 Zapornia atra
AAAGAAAAAGAAAAGGAAAAAGAGAAGTGTCTACTGGACTCATGCCCACCCTACTGAGCCCCTACTTTCTCACTGTGGAGCAGCAGCTAAGGTAATTTGATCAAAAGACTTTTTAATTTTACAATAAAGACTTCTGTTTTCCTATTTTGAATTTCTATCTTTAATTCTGTTTAAATGTTTCTGTTGTGTTTATGTTTCTGTTGGCCCAGACCTGCTGTCTTTACTTACCCAGGATGTCACTGACTTTGAATTGAGCCAGTGGCTTTATCAGGATTACTTAAAAAACCCTGAGGAACCTTTTTCTTATAATGTATCTAATAATGTTCTGGGTCCTAAATCTGCTGCTTTTGTCCACAGAGTGGTCATCTGGGCAGTAAAGCAAGGGGCAAGAAAGTGGACCTTCTCTATATCACTGAGAGTGCTGGTGTCACAAAACTGGGAGAGGCTTTACAATGACAGGTTTTCTCTCGCTTTTAGTGGTGAGGGTGTTGATGATGATTGTGTTGATAACAAAAAAAATCCTAAAGTACGTTTGTAATTTGCCTTGGTTTTATCCTCAAGGCAATTTCTTGGTAGTTGCTATAGTGAGGCGGGGTTCTGCTGATCTTAGTCCCTTCTAAGCTAAAGCATCACAGAAGTCAGCTCTGTGTAGGTAAAGCACGGGGTAGGTAAATGCAGTGTTAGGAGAGGCCTGCAGTGACTTTGCTTGCCTAATTTGTTTCTTTTCCAATGGTAATTTTATTTTAATAGAACCAGAATTGCCCCCTTAAGGTATAGACAGGGCTCCTTAAGTAATGGTAGATGAGAGTGTCAAGAAAAAGTTGCTCAAAATATACATTATTTTGTAAAATGTGTGTAATGGGCTTAGTGATAAATGTTTGCATTGCACCCCATGAGACATTTTAGGCACATACTCTTGTGTATATGGTTATAATGTTATTGAATTTTATCAGTAACATTCTTTTGGATTACTTAATCTAAAAATATCCCTGTATGTCCCTGTCGCTGCTGAAGTACATCCAACCATCCTTTTTTTCCCCATTCTTTAGACAATGAAACCAGTTCATAATGACAGAAATGAACCTTGAGGTAAAAGTTTCATTTAGTGATTTTATTTGTACTTGTGTCACATCAGACTGTTACATATACCTATACTGCACCTGTATTTCCTGTAATTTCTGAAAACTTGAGTGGAATACAATAATGTACTACTTAAAGTTCTGTTTGGATAGCAGAGTTGCAGGTAGGAATTTAAGCCAGTTTTCTGACATCTGTCTTGCACTGTGGAAAATACCAGAGCTGGAAAACACAGCAGTTTTATATTTATGCAAATGCAGAAACCGAAGAAAAGAGTTGCAATTAAAACTAGAAAAACAATAGGATTAAGGTGTATCACCAACAAATATCGCAATTAATGACAGTTTAATTCCTGGCCCTTACAGTTTTCAAAACCAGAAGCAATCATTGCAATAACAATATAGGACTTCCAAGAATTTTTCAGAGTTTAATTAGGTGACTTGAAGTAGAGCCTATCTTCTAGAAAACTTCCAATCTTGGAAAAAAAAATAAATATCCTGAAGTCACCAGAACTTTTCCATAGAGCCCCAGCAATTAAATGCCATTCCTCTAAAAATACCTTCTCTCATTTTTAGTCTGATGTGGTCTAGCTTCAACATTCAGCCACCTGATTTTGTTATCTTTTGACGGTTAGTGTTAAGTTCCCCTGGGTGGCAATTTTCTGTTCTTGTGGAAGTAGCCGGGGACAAGTCCTTCCTTAGCCTAGCCTTTGATAATTGTGGTAGTCTGAGCTCCAAAGGCTATTCCCTCTCATGGGAAAACTTGCACAACAGTGAGAACCTGAAGGACCTCGATCTTTTCCACTGTAAGCTTTTTTATCCTTTAATCACTTTAAAAGTCCCCTCTAATTTTTCAACCTTTACTGAGAAATTTGGATGTCAGAATTGGACACAGGCTATAGGAACAGCAGTGCCAAACATAAAGGTAATATGAGTCAATATATTGGGATTTTAAGGTCAGGGGTTTATGAAGTGCATTCAAGGTTTTCTTAGAGTTATCCTCCTCCAGACACACTTTTGCCTTTGAGCATTGGTCTTACATACAAAGACAAGGTTATTATTAGTAGAGTTGATGTTGTTTGCTTGGGTTTTTTTCCCCCCATTTTATTCTAGTCCCAGTGTCTTTTATAAAGACTACAAGAATGGTAAAAAAAGTATAGTTTTCCCAAGTCACAGTGGTACAGGATCTCATATGGGACCAGAAAAACACTTTGTTTCCCCTGGCACAAATTAGGTAGCCCTTCACAGCAATTTACGGGGTGACAACTATACATATTACCCCAGTCATGGTAAGATCAGTTAATAGAATGTGGTGTGGGATATTATTACCCTCTTGTCACCTGAGAAAATATGCTGTGGTATTACTCTAGTACTTTAGATTACTTCAGATATTCTCAGGGTATTGTGAGTTTTCAGCGGTGGTAGAAACAGACAAGAGGACAGTTGGACAAAATTAAATCATTTGGCTCCCGCTGAACTTCCTGAATTTCTTTTCATTACCAATGAATTTTATTCACATCAGTACTTGTTCTGTCTGGGAGGTGCAAGGTAACAAATTGCAGTGGAAAGAGATCAAACTCAAAAGGAAAAATTATCCAAAAACACAGATGAAGAGAGATTAGAGAGGAAAAATATTTCTGTAGACGCATCTGTGTCCAGACAGGACTGACGTGTTAGCCTGTTGCCTGTCCCACAGCAATTTGCACCAAAAAAACTCTGCCAGATGAAATTCTACACCTGCTGAAGAAGTGAATATTTATGTACAGTTCTCACAGAAAGGATTAATGATTTTATCGCCTCAGTAAACTCTGAGAACTGTCTATGAGCCATGAGACCTTTCCAGAATTGGCGCGTACGTTCCGTCCCTTGTTCACCCTTTGCACGCTCTTTACAAACATGTCTTAGTCTCAGGATGAAACCACTCAGTCTTCTCCCAGTGTAACCTGGATCTATTCTGTGGAGTCTCAACAGCCTACTGCTGTTTCCTTGCTTAGATTCAGTTCTTACAGAAGTGTCTGGGCTCTTTCTGCAATACAATGGATGCCATCTCTGTGAACTGGAGCAATGACCTACTGTATGGAGACGCGGGTTGGAAAGTGAGCGTTACAGGACTGACCTGTCAGGCTTAAAAATTGGTCAGTGTGCCAAAACCAAGTTATGGATAGAGATGAATGACCCCTTCTTATTCTGATGGTAATGTGACCACCCTTTACTGGATTTTTTGTGGCCTTGCCGTGCGCTCTTTCTCATCAGCCTCCCTACAGTTGTAAAGTACGTATCCTTGTTGGGAACTAGGCGTTTCTGCAGCAAGCAGTACATAAAAAGAAAAGGGTCACAAACTTAATTGTCAGTTGTCGTTGGTAGTGACACATGATGTTAGGATGTGGTAGAACCAAATATAAAGCCTTTGCTGTACATGAGGAAATGAACAGAAATGGTAGCGATTTTTGTAGCGTGCATATTTTGTGATGTTTAGTGAAGTAAAGTCTCCATCCAGTGTCACAGCTTAGTTACTGTTGAACTTTCAAGCAAAAACTGATGGAGTTTTCTTCTGAATAACAAACGCCTTGTACACCAGTGAAGTCCAATGCCATATTCAGCAAGGTGTGCTGGCTTCAGCCACTCAGCCAGCATAGTGCTAAGGACTTTCTCACTGTGCCTTCAGCACACTCGGCACCAGTTTCCCTGGTGAATCAAGCATTTATTTCTGTAAGTTTTCAAGAAAAGGAGTACATTGCAAATTTGGTAAGGGTGAATTTAATAAGTAACCTATGGAGAAGTAGGGATTAATTTGGTTTCAGTGGAAGTCATCAGGAATCTTTCTCAGTATGAGAGTTGCTTTGAGCTCTACTAGGGATGCAGCTTGCACCAAATCCCTCAATGAATGCCTAAAATACCTGGGACATTTTTTGGTCATTGGTCTATAGATGGGTGAGAATGAGTAACCATGGAGTCATGTAGTCGGTGGAGCAACCAACTGGCATTTGGCATTTTGTGTATCTTCCTTTGAGGTAGGGCACTCAAAGGCTCCCCTTCTGAAAGCTGACATTGCATCTAGTTATCATTACCTATTCCTCTTCTGATTTTGTGAAATGTGCTCCACAGGAAAGAGTATGAGAACTAGTAGACAAAGCAGCTAGCTGGGGCTATATAATCACTGGTTACAGACCAAGATGATGGGGCAATAAAAGAGAATTGCTTTGCAGTGGTGAACAGAAAGTCATTCTTCTTAAAGGATGTACAAACCTGTAGAATAAAAGTTCCTGCTTATAATGGAGGAAGGATACTGACAGAAACACTTAAGATATTTCCTCAGCTCACAATCAGATATAGCCAGAATAGTCTCCTGAGCCCCTACAAGGATTAAGCAACTACGTGTAAAAATATGCTCTACTATCCAAACTACTGCTGCCATCATCAGAAGAATTGTTTTTTTTTTAAACCACTCTGGGTTTTTTTTCATCTAGCAGTGAGCAGGTAAGTAATTTATATTGCTATGCAATTAACGAACCTGTGTAAAACTGCCCAAGATACTGTGGTCAGAAATCAGACAAAGTCCATGATATAATGATTACCCCCAAACTTTCTTAATGATTTTTACTGAAACGTGTAATTATTATTACACAACACTTTAGAAGCTTGCAACTTGGTGATACACTTTCAAAGTATGCTTGGTTAAGCAATTGTCTCATAGATTGGCACAGCTATGGAGGAGTTTTATCAGGGAGTCAAATTCTGACACATTCAAGGGTGCTGCTCTAATCTCTTACGCGGTGGGATCTAACACACTACTCACACAAAACAGACTTTACTTGTACTATTCCCGGGCAGCTGCCTTGACAGAGGAAGATGAAAAAGTTTTCTTCGATTGAATTAATAAGTGATTAAATGAGTAAGATATCCTACAGCCTTATCAAAAGTGGGATGTCCAAAATGAAATAGATATAGTTTTTCCGACATTTGGTGACCTGTAGTTCTCTTTACTTTTTTTTGATGGAACTGTAATACTTTGTAAGAACAGGTAGAAACTTCTTTCCTTAAAATCTCAAATGATTAAACATTTTTGGACGATAGTTTGTGAAATCTGGTCAATTTTTCTTAGTCTGCCTGTGGCCAGTCCTGATACACACACTCACACAAACGTACTGTGCTAGGTATCTGCACATGCACATCCCTCATCCCCTGCACAGGCTTTCTTGTTTTCCTTTTAAAATTAGGGATTAAAGTATTTGCCCAAATTGAAACCAATTTTCTTTGCTAATCTGAGTAACTCCTTATTTTAATCCTTTAAAATGTTTTGTCAGTAGGTATAATGAGCAATTAGTGTTGTCCTGCAGTGAGCGAGGGTGCTGCTCGTGCCCAGAGCCCTAGCCTGAGCTACCTGCAACTTCCACGCTTGCTGATTTTTTGCCCTGTGCTGCAGTAGCATTTCTTGCAGATACAAGTGCACAGCCTGAGAGCTGATGTGCCCAGTGCTTCCCTTCCCCAAAACCTGGACTAGGAATAGCAGGCCCCCAGCTTTGGCACCAGCCAGGATCTTCTACACTACCACTGATACTGTGGAGGGATGTACAGACTCAAAGATGTTAACCAGTGCTGCTATACATGGGAAAAGCTAACAGGGTTTTGGGTCATTTGGAGCCAAGGTATCAGCCTGCCTTATGCCGTGACACATTTTCAATATTAAAAATCTTGGGAAGTTTTAATCATTAAAGATAAAAATATAAAGAAAAACACCTCCCCAGTACCTGACAATAGCTTTTATAAGGATCTTAAGTAACACTCCCTTCCTAGAACAATGTTAAAGTTGGCATAATTCGCATGGTAATAAATCTCCTTTTGAAAAAAAAGTTGTTTGAAATAGTCCAGAAATATTTTTTTGGGTTTTTTGGTGTAACCTGTTCCAGGTACTTTGAGGACTGCACAGGAGAGCAAAAAGAACTGAGGGAAACCAGCTTTTTTCCCCCGTTTCTGACTCCTTCAGCCACCATCCTAGAGACCAGCCACAAACTCCCCATTTGCCATAAGACCTTGCACTCTTGTGCCACAAAGAGGTAATTGGAGAGGATATTTTTGCCTGTTTTACTGGCTACAGGTTTATGGTGGTATTTGAAAGAAGCTTTCTTGGCCAGGCCAGCCAAGTAGAGGGCAAAAATTGAAAGAGAGAGGAAAAAAATGAAACAAACACTAAAAAAGAGAAATAAAAGAACTAAGGAGGAAGAGAAAGAATAATGGTGATCAGTGAAAGAGGAGGAGCAGGATAGCAAACTTCACATCCTTTGTAGCATCTGAGACAGTCAATTCTGGTAGTCTGTGGAGTCTGCATTTCAGGATTACTGTGGTGAGGCTCTACAGAGGGTTCCCTGGTGACCATGTGCACAACAGCCATGTGAGGCAAGTTTATTGCTTCCAGTGCAGCTGCTCGATGGTGATTTTACTGCCTGTTTGCAGTAATATCTGAGTCTGGTATTTCACATTTTCTGTGTTTTGTAAACAACTCTATACAGCAGGTGGAGTTGCACTTTTGATACGTGGACAACTTGAATATAGGTTTTTAGATGTCAGTTTATTGAGAAGGGGGTCCTCCCTCTCTCTTGCCAGAGAATTCACTTTTAAAAATTCACTTCTTTCATTGTAATAAAAGAAAGGAAGAAAAAAGCCTCTTGAAAGGGAAATAGTTCCAGAGAACAGAAATTTTGAGCCAGCTCTACTTAGGATTTTCTAGTTCATTTTCAGGATCATACATAGGTCAGGCAGCTTTTTTTATTTAATAAAATGTAGATTTAATTGTTTGGCTAACTTTACATTCAAATCTCTACTAGGCATATAATAGCCATGATGCATAAAAGAATCTTGTTTTCAGTCTGAACAGGTCTCTTCTTTTTATAGAAAATTCTTTCCCTTATTTAATACCTTCTCTTTGCACTTAAAAACCCCACAACCATCCTAACACATTTGAATGTTGAAATTTTGCTGGAGACATGATGCAACGGACAGTAATGGAGCTTGAGCTGGAGGATATGAGTTGGACTGACTTGTCTATTGACTTGTTATATGACTTAAGCAAATCATTTCAGCTCTGTGTCTCAATTTTCCTATTTGTAATAATGAGGCAATGCTAGCTCCTTCCTTCATTTCTGTGCTTTGTGCTATTTACCGCCTGCACTGTCTGCATGTACTCTACCTCTTTCTGCTCCATGGTTGTCAGTGTTTCAGTTCTTCCATCACCATAGAAGCCTAGATGATCAATCGTAGATGAGCCCTGCAGGCTTAAATTTCAGAAGATATCAGATGGGTATCTACTTCTACATTTTTTTTTACTTTCTTTAAAAAAAAAAAAAAGATTAAGGGCTGGAGGGTGTGTAGGTTCATTTGGGAAAGCAAATCTTCCCTGTGCTTCAAGTTTTCTTTCAAGTTTTCTGTCAAGAAAGTTCCTTTACTGCTTACACTTAATTTGTTGCTTTTTCCTACTAAATTTTGAACCACGGAGTCTCAGTTTATTTTTCTGACTTAAAGCTTAGAACAGTGTGCTACTTTGACCTGTTGAGGTTTCAGTTGATGGAAAAGTACGGTATTGAAGTCTCCAATACCAGGCTATTCTGTAGCAAAGGACTATTTATGAAAAGGGAGAGAGTTCACGTAAGAACCGAAAGAGTACATTTGTACAAAACCCAATGGGAAAAGCTCTATTGTCAAACCGGCCCAGGCTGTTGAGGCAGATGCCTGGCTTTGCTCTTTTGTTTATATTCCAACAAATCAAAGCTGACCTGTGTTGTTATCGGAGTAGAGCAGCAGGTGCAAAAAAATAACTCTGCTGCCAACTCAAATGAAAGGGTAAGACTAATACCCTCTGGGAGGTATTAGAAGATAACAGAGAGCCATGCCAGCAACTGAATTAACGGCTCTATTTACGGTGGTTTTTACTTAATAACCTGCTCCTAACACTGACACATAAATACTCCATTGTATTGTTTAATGCAACCACTGGAGAAATCAATGGAAACAGGATGGGCAGCTCTTACTGCGCCAGGTGAGAAGAAGCAACACTTCCATGGTGTTCCTCCTCTAGCCATAGACAGGAGAGAGGAAGAAGCTGTTCTTGGCTTTTACAAATGTGTGGACACATTGTTTCCCACAGCTTCTCGTCTACAGAGCAAGGAAACTTAATTCCCTCCATTTACAGGTTGGTTTTAATGAAGGCAGTGAGAAGAAATGGGACACAACCTATATATTGGCTGTTGTTCCAGCACCATACAGCTCCCAGAGTTTCAGGACTTCCTAGAAGTCCTGGGTGCATGTGATGAGTGAGCCCGCTGCTACGCCCACGGGTGAAGCAGACAGCTCTTGTGCAGCCAGTGGAGTGGGATGCCAGGGCAGTTGTCTTGCAATCTCTTATTCTTTACACAACAAATAAAATATGAAGAAACCACATGGCTATAGCTGGGCTCTAAATAAATGTTTACTAAACACACACAAACATGCAAGCCTGAATGACAGTCAAAGTAATGGTCTGACAGCAAGTTTCTGAAACAAGGTCAGTGACCTTCATTGAAGTATTTCAGTGATAGCCTCCCCCCTGAGGACATTTGATTTTGAAAACAGCTTCACATCTTGGGATAGTTGGTAGTCAAGAGAGGAATGCAGGGGGAGCAGGCATGCTGACTGGAGGTATCACGCAGGTGGGATCAGTGAGTCCCAGCCTGGCACCAGGGAACATGGCTCACAGAGGCAGAGTTAAAAGTCAGCTGTATAAACCCCTCCTGCATGCTGCACAGAATTATCCTTCTCACTATGAGCCCTGCCTCCTTGAAATATCCTTTTGTTACCATGTCAGGAAAAGAGTATGATCAGATTATGGTCAGGTCAGACAGTGGGCTTGTAATAGGGTATAGATGCCACTATTGACTGGGTTTGTCTTCTAGCAAGCTGCTTAGTTTAGGATAAAACACTTCATGCTGAACATCCAGCTTCCCTAGCTAATTTGTGCTCAAGTATTTAATGAAGAAACACCATTAGTTTGTTGATTGAATGAATCAACTGAAGTAAAAAATAGTAGTCCCAATGGGAAAATTCACATGTTTCCCAAAACACTTTCCTTGTTTTGCTCTCCATCCACGGTCCCTTATTCTGTTTACTTCTGAATTAGAAACCATCTGTGAAGAGGAAACCTACAATTTGCTAGCAGATGCCCTTTATAAAAACAAAATCTATGAAACAGAGTTTACAAAAAGGAAAAGAGAAAAAAAGGTTCTTTTTGTTTTGGAAGTAGGCAAATTAGTGGTTGTTACTGCTGAAAACCAGTCTAGGCCCATAACAAAAGAGAGGCACTGGTGGTGATAGTGTTCAAAATAAACTTACCCATCTGCTACAGCAGAGTATGTCATAGTCTCTGTATTTGTGTGGTGGTTATGTCAGAAACACTTCAGCATCCAACGAGAATCAAACATGAATACAAACACAATTGTAATCATCATTATTCATTAATAACTGACCAGTCACACATGCTACCCTAGCAGTATGGAAAATAGTTCCCTCAATCTGCTGTTGGTCTTCAATGCAGTGCAAAGAGAACCTTTGGAAGGTAGAGGGAAGTGGTTGGGGAACCAGAGCCAAAGGAAAAGGACAAGATGTCAGAACATGATGGTAATATTTGTTAGCTGATGAGGTTCTTGCCTAATTATAGACATGTGGCTTGTCAAGCTACAGGGGTGTCTAGAGTGCTTTTTTTCCATTTGTATATTTAGTGTATTGTAAGCAAAAGAAAGGTGTTTAGCAAAAGGAGATTAGGGAGATGAGCTGGCTCCTGTTTAGAGGAAGGATGTACCAGAGAGATAGGAAGGACATGAAAGGAGGCGTGGAGTTGTTCCATGAGGTGTGGTATTAAATTGCTGAAACAGGAGCAAAGGCAGTTTTTCCCATTATTGTGTTTTCCAAGACTCTGTATCCCTGAGGCTAGACTGGTGAATTTATGGCAAATGACTTCTAAATATTCAGGAAAAATGGCTGATCCAAATTATCATGAACTTGCTGAGGTGGTGCAGACAGTAACAAAAGGAGTGCTATACGTCAGTCAAAGCCATGTTTTGCAACACCAAGCCTGAATAATAAAATAAATAAAAAGCCTGCTTTTTTGCTAGTTTTTAGAGAATTTATCTACTTCCCCAAACATTCTAAGGACAAGTTACATTAAAATGACTCAAACATCTTCGATTAGAAAGAAAAACTTTTGACTTAGCTCTATGACTAGCAATTCCACTAATAATATACAGATCTTAGCACAGATCTTCTGCATGATGAGAATGAGATTCTTGACAGTAAGATAAATTGTGATATTCCTTTTTTTATATATATTCAAAAACTAGTGGCATGGCAAGAAGATGTGTATCTAGCCTGTGAGGTGGCAAGGAAGCATGGATACCAAACACTGGGTCCTTGTTAAGTGGCAGGTTCCAGTTCACTCTTTCCTCTACTAGGGTAACATAACTATGGGGAAAATTCACAGAAGTACCAACCGTTAGCAGTTAGCGCTGTCAGATGTAGCTATGCTTTGAAGACTCTCTGTTCCCAGTTGGCATTCTATTTGCTTCTGAGTTAGAAAACCAACCAACCAAAACCTCTTTTAAAATGATCCCTTTTGTTTTCATTATACTAATGAGTACCTTGAAAATTGAAGTCAGTTCATACGAAGATCATTGATTGTGAAAAAAGAGGTCAGGTAAAAAACAACCTGTAAGACCTAACATAAAGTAATTTTTTTTTTCCATTCATGAAGTGAACTTTGTTCTCTCTCTCAAAAAGGAAACTGAACTATGGTTTTGTCTTTAAGTTACATTGCTAAAAGAGAGATAAGAACCAAACCCTGGAGCAGAGGGATAGCTCAGATACAGATCTAAATCCTAACTTTTCTACCCCAGCTTCTGTTTAGTTAAAATATATATGCAAGTTTTTCAAACATCCATATGAACATGTTAAAACAACCACCATGTCTCTTACAAAATGTTGCCTTGTAGTGCATCATGAAAATCAGATCTTAAGTAATAAAAGATTCCAATCAAGCTTTATTTGATTTTGTTTATAATGATCGTATCAGCAATGTAGGTAAATGTTAAATGCTCCTTTTCTATTCATCTTTCTTTTTCTTGTCTTTCAGTTTACCTTCATGTATGCATTTAATATACAAGGTTCAAAGAAAACAAAAGAATTAACCCAACTCTTCCTTTCCAAAAGCCCACAACAGTAAATGATCAAGGTCTCAATGCAGTCTCTGAAAACTCACCAAGAGTCAGTTTTGCACATGCAAAGGTCGGTTTATGCATATGAACCGCAACTGTATTCACCAAAAATATGGAAGCATAGGAATGTACAGTTCAGAGATGTGTAGAAAGGAAAAAGATTGGCCCTGAAGCTCCAAACTAGAATCCTGAATACAAAGAGTTTTTGAGATTAGAAAATTTTCTTATAAAAAAAATATGCCTTGAACTTCACACTCATGATGTGATTCAGTAAACACGTTTTGTTACTGTGGCCCAAAGGTACATATGATGAGCTAAACATGAAATGCATCAAATACACAGTATGTTATCCAACAAACATTGAGTGTGATCATAGTGTTTCTTTGTATGAATTTTCTTCAAAGCTTTCAAAGAATCTGGAAGCAAGTTTTTATGGGGTATGTTTGTAAAGATACTAGCAGTGAACCTTGAGATTATCATCGGTCAGGCCAAGCTGTGTAGGCTGTTATCTGAATGGTACCTATGATCTTGCAAGTCATATCAAAGTGGTCAAAAGTTGAGCTTTTTGTTGTGAAGTGGTTCCCTGCTAGGAATCAGCTTGTAGATGAGTTGTTCCATTTAAGACTTCTGTTCGCTTTTTAGGCACTAAAACAAAGGGATAGAAAGAGAAAGGAAGTGTGTGATGGCTGCCTGTGGATCGATGTAGCCAGAAGAGTTCCTAACACACTGCAGAAAAGGTCATATCAAAGTGGGCTGTGGCAGGGATGGTATTTTATCTGGGAGTTTGGCATGGAGACCAAGGATGAACCTTTGCAAGATAGACAGATAGAGATCACGAGACAATCTTGGGGTCAGCCACAAATGTATGTACAGGCACACTGGCTCAGAATAAGACCATGGAGCCCCTGTAGTAATACATATTAAATGAGGGACTGGGGGGTGGGGGAACTCTGGAAGACCCAAAGCTCATAGTAACATTAAAACAGGCTCTCAACATTTATATATTCAGTTTGTGTGCCTGCCCTTACCATAACTGGAGATGTAAAATAGGTGGTTAGAATGCAAAGCAGCTAATTGATCATATGCATTACAAGTGCAATGCATTTTTGTTTCTGAAGTAATCGTATGTGTAAAGCAGGTCCACCTGCTTTGTTGTGTATGTCCTTTGTTTCTGGTGTCTTGAAAACTTGTCCCATTTGGTTCTTTTTTGATTTTTCCAGAAGCAACTTAAAATCTAGAGTCTGTTACTCTGCAGCTCCAGTTATTACCCAATATAATTTATTTTAGATTCCTGTTTAAGTGCTTGACTGTAATCCAAGGTGCAGTAATGATCTAAAATATTTAACATACTCTGTAGATACTTGTTCCATAAACTCCAAGCCCTGAAAAGCAGGGATTGTGTCTTCACTGTGTACATAACATACTTCAAAGAAAATAGGTCCAGGTGAAATCTACATTTGAAGTTCAGCCATGATGGTAAAAGGGGAAAAATGGGGAAGGATCCTGTAGGTAAATA
This sequence comes from Zapornia atra, assembly GCA_013400835.1. Lineage (NCBI taxonomy): Eukaryota > Metazoa > Chordata > Aves > Gruiformes > Rallidae > Zapornia > Zapornia atra. Next base: position 79,652 of record VZTU01010304.1, read on the forward strand.
TGCCAAAAGAGATCCACCCTTTTGGACATGCCAGGAGGAGCTGCACTGAGCTTGTCTCAGCTAGAAGTCACTCTTAGGCTTTGCATAGCTTACGGGTGGAGTCATAGTTTAATAGTTTCAGTCAGATTTGCCTTAGACATCTTTTTTTGTGTTTTGCATAGAGTACATAGCTTTACAAATCAGAAGGCTGTAGGGCCCCTTCTCTTACGGGCTCCACACTGCGCCTGCCCCCCTGCCCCACCACCCCATATTTGAATTAACAAGACCCTTAGTTCAGTGTTGTAATACAAGCAACCATACAAGTCAATGTCAGAACAGTCTGGTTGTCATACTTTAGGATTCTCTTGTTTTCTCTATACAGCTTATTCACCTTTCACAATCTGTTCGGCACTTTACTGTGATAACGTATATGAGCTGTTCTCGAAATATGACCTGTTCTTGAATGATTCTAGTTCAAAGAAAGCAGAAACTCATTATCTGGATGTTAAGACTCATTGGGTTGAATGTGGAAATGGGATCAAAGTAAATTATTTTCAGAGCACACCTGTAGTGCAATAAAATAATTTGCACAGAGCACACTATACAGTGTTCAAGGTTCAAGGATTTGTAAATGTGTTTTTCTGCAACAGTAGATTTCCTTCATGGGCAGGCCAGGGCTCCTTGCTCTTTCTGTCACCACCATTTACTCAGTGTTCAGGCAGTCAAGGAAGTCAAGAAGAACAGAGCAAATGACCTACTGTTCCTTCCAAGCTGCTGGGTTGTGGCTTGGACAAAGCTTCTCAGACTCCAGTGATGGCTTTCACTAAGAAATGTGTGCACAAATACCTGCAATGCACACACACAAAAGCATAATTGTGTGTATATAAATCCATGTGTACTTTCATTTCTAATGTACTGTGTCTTAGTAGAGAAACAGATCTCAAGATCTCGTATTGCAAAGCTCAGAATCCCTTTTTAACGTGGTTTCCTGAGGAAATGAGGCTTTTGTGGTTATTCTGTCTGTGTGATGGCTTTTGCATTTGGCCTGTAACAATCTTTGAGTCCCATCACTTATTTTAATTAAATTTGATATGGGGCAGAAGTCTCAAAGATATGAAGTTCTTACAGGATTAATGAAAGGTGTCTGCCAAGTACAGGAGGAAAAATCTATTAATACTCCATCTGAAAGAAAGGGTGAAGCTTGAGCTCACTCCTTTGAGACAATGAGATACTATGAATGCCCCAACCGTGGGAAAAACTTCAATCAGCGCTCACATCTTATTAGACACTAGAGAATCCAACCACAAGATACACATTCATAGGAAACCAGGCTTCATTAGTTCCACCATTCACTTTGATACATGGCATATGATTAAAAGAAAATTGAACATATTAAGTGTCCTTCCCCTTGAGGCTTCACACCCTTTAACCAGGTTTGTCTGTACACAAGGGAGATTTGAGGATTGGCCCTAAACAAAAAAAAGAAAAAAAAAGCACACCCCTTCCAATATCCTGACTGAAAATCTTTCCAAGTATGGTATAAGACAGTGCTATAAGCATAAAACTGCTATGAACTTGTATCAAAGATAGGCATATGCAAGATGAAATGGAGAAAATCACAGTTTTTTCTTCCCAGGGAAAATATTCTTGAGCATAATGCTGTACACTTCCAAGGAAAGGTGTGGAAGTTACATTAGTAACTTAGGTACTAAGTTGTGACTTTATATTCACCCTGAACAAAGTGGTAGAGTGATTTCCAGATAAGGAACACCCTTGCATTAAGATAAAGGAGGTGATTCGACAGTTTTGAAGTCATCAAGAAAACTGTACATTGAATAACACATAGAAGTTTGAGAAAGTTTGCATTAAAGCTGAATCTAGCCCTGTTTCTGTGATTAGTGTTGCATTGCAAGTTCTTCCTCTCATGCACAATTATTCCTACAGGTGATATTGGAAATTAATTTGTATTCTGGTTGAGAAAAAATTTTTTATAGCTTTCAAAACGGGATGTATTGACTGATTAATTTATAAAGCATCTTCCATGCACATTATCTGAAAATACTATTAATGCTGGTTATGGACACTGTGGAGAACAATTGACTGTGACAGGGGAAGAAGACTTTAATGGAAAATAACTCAAATGCGAATCTAGGGAAAAGGCTGTCAGAGTGCTTCTTCTCAGATCTTTAATGCACATTGGTTTTTGTTATCTCTGGGGTGGAAAAATGTGCAAGACATATGATTTGGTTTATTTGAGTATCCATAGCTTCAGTTGTTGAAGCGTCATAGAATCTTTCTGTTTGGAAGTTCACCTGATTAGTTATGAAGGAAAAGTGAGAGTTTATCAAACTGAATTTTCAGACCAACGTTACACAGGAGTTTGAACACAGAAATATATGCATGCATTTTCCCCAATACATTTTTATTTGCAAAAGTATCAGACATGAAAATTATGTAGAATACCAGAAACTGCAGAAGTTGCAGAGGACAAAACCACATAACACAGTACCTGAAATTCTGATATGGTTTCTGAAAATCTGACTTCAGTAAGTTGGAATTAAATATTAAGTGCATACTGTATTTTTTTTTAAAGAAACATATTTCTTAAGGGTGTTTTGATAATTCTAAAGTTTTATATTTTCTCAGAATGTCTGATATTCTACCTCACCTCTATTTGATACTGTAATAAACTCTTTATTATTAATACTTCATTCATTCATTCATTCCTACTTAATTGTCTTAAATTGATAAAACCCAAGTTAAATAAATAACTTGATATATCACCAATCCCAGAAGTTTATGTGATGACTGTCAAACATGCATTATTGCTTAAAAGTTCTTATGTATCAAGTATATGAGATAAATCCCATTCATGCTATATGCCAAACATCTTTATAATCAGTATAATAAATTTAAAGGCTTCTTTACACATACAATACTAAAGTCATTTGGCTTTAACATGGGACTAATAAAATGTCTTCTCTTCTAGCTTGCATAAATTTACTGACTGATATGACAGTCTTTTTCATTTGGCCAGAGTGGGACAGTGTGTATCCCTCTTATTTACTAATGTTTTATACCCCCACATACCTGCTATGAGAAATCAGATTTTCTTTGCTGGTGGTCAATGAGTGGCAGATTGGCTAGGATTAAGATTGGAAAGCAACTATTAGAACATCCACAGTTTGATTTTGCCATGCTGTATAGTGATAAAAAAGGACCCCTAAATATGTTATACCGTAAAGCACCATACCCCACAACAAACTTCCTAAGGCTTTGGCTTTTTGAGCAATTCTCAATAACCTCTCCCTCTCTAAACAGATCTATTTTTATGGAGGGGGCAGGGAAGAGAAAGACTTGTAACTTTTATAAGTTACATAATTTATTGTAAATTACAGAGGAAAATACCAACCCAGGTAATTTTCAGGCTCTTCTTTAAAACCAAGACTGAGAGTGTTTCTGTTGACTAATTTCTTCTACCAAAAAAGGTTGTTGATATGGTCAGGCTGTAGTCCTGACGGAAGCTTTCTCATTGGCTTCAGTGGCTAAACAGGCAAGACCAGCGACTTTTACTTTCATTACAGTCCATTTTGTATTTCATTCTCTTTAATTCCAAGGTGAAGTCTAGATGCATACACATGCCATCCTGATGTCTAAAATTTTTTTTTTTATAGACATTGCAGATTTCAATATAGGATATTTTAGAACTATTTTTTTTCTGTATATCTGTGTAGGAATAAGTATCTGAAGCCTTTATAATAATTGACAAATTACCTTCCCAAACTCTTGAAGAATATCTATGGTTATAATGCACACTTTTTAACCTTGCAACTTAAAACCACTGAAAGATAATGTAAAATATCAAGAGTCCCTGTAATTGGGGTATTTTGTATACCTTCACAGGAATGATTAAGCATGTGCTAAATATGTGATATTTTTCTAAAATATTTTATAAGTAGTTTTTTTTTTTATAGTAGGAATAAAATAAAGGACAGTTTTGCTTATGGTATTAATGTTAATATAAGTAGAAAGGAAAATTTGAGTCACTTAAAACTTAAAAGAGGGAATGCTGACTTGTCACTCAAAAATGCTGTTTCTGTTACAATAGCTGCCTCATTTACAAGATCTTTGATCGTCTGGTTTTTTTGTGTTAGTAAATGTATCATCTGTGATATTTGTTACTGAGAAGTGTTATGGACAGTCCTGACACAGATCAGATAAAAAACTGGGTCAGCTTACAGGATATTCCCTGCAACGTTACCTCCCTGTAGCATTAACATGTGGGTTCTTCTGAGTGAGGGTTCCAAACATGGGTTCTTCTCCACTGTAGAGTTTCATTTGCAATTATTGAAAAGTCTTTTCTCTCTCCTGGGGGAAAAAAAAAAAAGCATGTTTAAACCACATTTATCTTTATATTAAAAAAAAAAATAGAAGGAAAACTATTTACTATTTCATTTCTCAAACTTTGGCAGTTTTCCTGTATTGCTCTGTCAGAAGCCTTATCTTTTCATTAGGCTTCATTTCTGATTACAGATTATTCATTCATGGATAGGCAGCTGCAGAAACTTGCTTCTTGCATATGCAAATCAATCATGGTAATTTTTATCATAAGGAGATTTTGTGGCAGAGGAAAAGTGGTTGTGGCAACATGTTCTTGATTTCAATTGTATCTTCTACAAATGGAATTGGCTTCTACACTTAACCTTCAGTGGATTGTTTTTTTGTTACTTGCCTCTTGGACTAGACACCTTTCACTAAGCCAGCTGTTTGATTCACTTACAGATCATGATTTTGGAAGGAGCTGGCAGAATGAGTATCAATTCCAGCAGCAATCTACTCCACCAGCAGTCTTCCTGGACAGATGGATATTCCACATGCAATGGTAGGAAGAATTCAACCACTCTGAGCCATGCTTTCTGGGGGGGAGGCAGAGGGAAAGGGGCTACTTAATCCTTTAAGCATGCCCGAGTATTTTTCAGTAATGCTAAATTACTGGAATTTCACTTCTGGTAAGAAAATTTTCCACTTTTTCCTTTATTTATAAAAAAACAAATTCACAACACAGAGTTTCTGGAAGTGAGCGGTTTATGCTTCATTCCCTTACTTAAAATTAAATTGGTGGTGTTGAAAGTGCTAAAGTTCCCTCTCCTCGGTCTAGAATTCTTTCTTTTTTACCTCAACTTCTCACACATTCTCCAAATCAGCATTACTCTTAATTTCTAACCACCTCTCCAGCTTCCCAGGGAAGCTCCTTTACTCTATTTGCTTTTTCAGCTGAAATTGCTAGATAACTTTCTAATTAGACTGGCATTAGAGGACTAGATATCTTGTGATCAGAGAAGTAATTTTTCCTTACTGTTTTCTGATTATATGGCTGTATCTGTAAAAATGTACTCATGTATATTTTCTCTCAGTATAAAAATATAGTTATAGACATAAATGTATCTCTCTATATAGTGTTTGATAGAATTTTTAAGTTCTTTCATCACTCAATTTGTAAACCTTAAAAATCCAAACACATACTGCCGTTGTTTTTCTGATCCAAATAATGCTGCAACAAAACTTACAGTGAGAGTTCCCACTCAATGAAACTCTTGTTTTTTATGTGTAATGTCTAAATACACAAGATACATAAGCATGCACTCAACGCACTGAGCCGTCTGTAAGAGATTCACAGCTGAGTTTCACTTTCCACGGGATTTTGTGAAGGAAAAAGTTGGCGACAGTTTTCATGTTTCCAGTGTGAAACTCCTCAGGATTCATGTATGTTTGAGACAGAAAGCTGAAAGCTCAGACCAGCCTTTACAATCATTCACCACTTCACTTCTTTCTACCTAGCTACTCTTGCCTCTCACTAAAGGCTCTTCATTAACATTAGGAGTCCAGTGACCTCTGAAATCCCTTTAGCCTTCTGAAGTGATGGGAATGCATATCGACTTCCTTTCAGGGAATAGTTGACAGCTCCATCAAGCCTTTATTCTCTGACATACCACACTTAATCATTTCTACACTCATTCTCCAAATCCTTCCCACACTCATTCTCCAAATCCTTCAACAGGAGAATAAGAAACATTCCTGCAAACTCTGTAAGCTACTGACACAGACCTTGTCAGCCAATATTGCTAAAGAAACCTAAGTAACTGTGGGGCTTTTTTTGCGTTTACCTGGAAACCAATGCTGTATCTCAACCAAAGAGACCTGAGCTCTTTAGGTGGTTTCCTAAAATGTGCAAACTCTGTTGCTCCTCTAGCAATATTCAGTATTTGTCTTGGGAAGACCGAGAACAGACTGGTGCCACATCCTGAGTGGAGCTACTGTAGAGCTAGGCCATGGCATTCTTTTCTCTTCAAGTAATTCAGCCACCTCTGCAATCTCTCATTGCCTCATCCTTAAACTTTTCATGCACTTGTGAGCATTTTATCACGCTGCCATCTCTCTGGCATACTCAATTGTCCTCCTTTCCCAAGGAAAAAATTGCACTGAACTCTCTTTGCCCGTCCTTCTGTGAGGGCAGACCAAAGCAGTCCTGCCTTTTGCTCTTATCTTACATAATTATCCTATCCCCACATACAATTTCTTTCATTTGCACAGGCAAATTATTGTCATGCAATGACATAAAACTTAGAGCAGCTTAAAAGATTGGCAAGAAAAGATTCAGACATCTTAACAAGAAAATTAGGCAGCTTCTGTAGCTAAAAATGAGTTTTACAACTGCATTCAGAAATCACTTTACCTGACTTGGGGGGTTGGACCCAATGATCTCTCGAGGTCCCTTCCAACCCCTATGATTCTGTGATTCTGTGACTACAAAAATAATGTGTTTTCATCAGAATGTGAGCTACACCATGAAGCTGTGGGCCATACTGGTAGGCTTTTACTGTGAAACAATATGACAGCACCTTGGCTTTTACCGTTCTTTGATTAAATCCCACAATCCATACTCAGTCCTTATCAAGTCCTTATTCAAAGAAAATTTCCACGTCACATTATAAGAATTTTGAGAGATTTTCCCATCATTTTCTGATCCACTAAAATTACTTCCCCCCACACGGATCAACGTGCCCTTTCAAAAGTACTTCTGTAAGGTACCTTCCAACAAATAATTTTGGTGTGTTTAGCCAAGTTAAGTCCTATATATTCAATCTGCTAAGAGAGGTGTAATGTCATAATTCCCAGTTTTTAAGTGGAAAACTGAGGTGAAAAAGAATAACAATACCTTTTCCAGCAATAGCTACTGAACTAGTGTTAAGGACTGCCAGGGTATGCAATTTAGCTGTAGACCTTTCTTGCCACTGGCATAATCCCATAGTGCTAACAGAGTCAGTAAATACCTATTTTCTTTTCCAGTGTCCAGCAGCTTCTATGGAACCCAGTGGCATGAAATACACCCACAGTACTGGACTAAATTTCAAGTCTGGGAGTGGCTTCAACATCTCCTTGATACCAATCAACTGGACGCCAACTGCATACCCTTCCAGGAGTTTGATATCAACGGGGAACATCTGTGCAGTATGAGCCTGCAGGAATTCACTCAGGCAGCTGGGACAGCAGGCCAACTGCTTTACAGCAACCTTCAGCACCTAAAATGGAATGGTAAATAGATATTAGGCAGAGACACATGTTCAGTGGTCTGAATTCTGGGGTCTCCAGAAGCTGCTTATGTTCTCCAGAGACCTACCTGGCAGATCTTATTTGCTATGTTTGCTATGCTGCTTATACCACTAAATTGCTTACATATGGCATACGGTGGAATTCTGAAAGACCAGGGGAAAGGGTATGTTTCCTGCTCAAAAATTAACCCTCTGGCTCAGCTGTAGCAGTTGCTGCTTGGAGATAATACCTTTGATTCTTCTCTGCTTGCTGTCATATGCCCTATCTGCCATATGTTTTCTTGCAGGCCAATGTGGAAGTGACATGTACCAATCTCATAACGTCATTGTGAAGACAGAGCAAACAGGTGAGTAACAGTTGGGTAAACTTGTCTTTTGATGGTGAAAGAAAAACAAAGAAGGGAAACAGCCTGCTCCGAGAGAGATATCAAAATGTCATTAAGTAAGAAATTGTATGTGGGGAAAGCGCACCATGCAGAATAAAAGAAGCAACACAAATATCAGTCAATGTCTACCTTTTGAAGTTTTGGGCAGTACCACCATATCTTAGTTTGCATGTGGTCACTTTTCCTGGGAGACCTCTGCAGTATCGTCAGTCTATCCTGATGTTCAGGGTTGGAATAGTTTTGCACCCCTCAGCAAGTGCAGCACTGTAGAGTACTTCATTCTATGCTTCATTCAGCAGATTTCAGAACAACTGTTTCCACAGTATTCTCAGTCTTAAGAGAAAAGAGAAAAATATTTTGTTGTGAAGTGCTATTAATGTTGAAACGTGATGAAATTTCTAAATGAAACAATTTTGAGATTAAAAAAAATGTTAATTTCAATTTCTTCCCATTTCGATGAAATGGCAATTCAGTTAGTATTTTGGTTTGACCATATCTGCATTTTTCCTGTGTGTCTTTTTTCCACTGCAGCCATAGCTAGATCTCTTTCTTCTCAGGACTTTTTTTCACCAAGAAAAAACTTGATCTAGTTTAAACTCTACTCTTCAGGCATGATTATTTTCCTGGTTCCTTCGCCAGAGCACCTCTGTCCATATCCAAGCACTGTGGTCCCAGCCTCTTTGTATGTGGATGTGTTCATCAACCACATTTTAGTATCTCCTGGTGGAACACATATAGATTTGTAGTGTGTGAAGTCTGCCACACTGCCTATTTATTCATCTAACCTGGAGGAGCCCAGCCTCTCCAGCCAGGGACACTGTTTTAACTTCCTCCTTCCAGTAGGCAGGCACTGCAACACATGATCCGCACTTCGCCTGTGCCCACGTGCTGTAGGTGATGGTCCTGCAATAGCTTCAGTCTTTACCATATAGGAAAGTCCTGAGTTTACGAGATCCTGATGTTAGCTCCTTCTCTCACTAGAGATACATGGTGCAGTGCTAACAGCCTCAGCTGCATGTTGTGGAAAGGTCAAAGCCTGGGACTAACTGATGGTTCTCCTAGATCTTTTGAATCAGGAGCGGCATGGTGGAGCTCTGGCAATGCTGAGCATGGGCAGTGGGAGGGGGTGGTGTGAATTTGGGCTGCTGGGGAGGAGACTCCTTGCGAGACAGCAGGGACAAGTCTGGTGGCTTAGAAGGGAAGCCCTCCTCATTTTAGTAGATCCTTAGAGTTGCAAAGACATGGGTTCTGAAAAAGGCCAGAGGGGAAGACAAACTGCCCATGTCCTGGCTACGTAAGGCCTATTTTCAGAGGCAACATTAGGCAGATCAGGTGTCCAAGCAAGCAAAGGGTGTGTGCTATTGTAGGAACACAAACTCTGGGTGCCCAAACATGCAGCTATCAGTTAGCACGCCTGCTAAATTCCTATGTCATAACCGGTAACTCAGCCAAATGGTTTAGCTATAGCTCTTTTAAAAAATTATTTCTTTCATATGAACATGAAAAACCCACCTAGATTTGAACCTTACATCTCATCCTTTCTGATCTGTATTCAAAAGAAAAAAAAAAAGATTTTTTTAAAGGCCGCTGATCTCAAAAATGCACTGTAAAGAGACTAATTTCCTGAGCAATGTACAGGTCATAAAGACAGTACTTCTGTTCTGCTTATATTGATCCATCTGACCAAAAGGTCACAAAAAATTTAATCATGAAGGTGGTTTTTAGGTTACAGAGGGGGACTTGACATTCCTGGAATAAAATAGCTCTTCATCTAGGACTAGGCTTTGATGTCTATCATTGTGTGCTTGAACATAAAGATCTGTCTCAGAGGGGACTTTTGAGTTCTACCATTACAGAAATAAACACTCATTATAAGCATCCTCCTGTATTTGAGAACACTTTCATCTCTATGGCACCAAAGCACTGCCATAATCACTAGGGACTGGATTGGGTAGAATTAGAGTTAATCTGGCACAGGCATAAATGATATATTAGCCAGGAAAAGGAAGAGTTTACTACATTGTATCTAAAAGTCACATTTGCCTGAGTATGCAAAACCCCATCCGTAACTTGAGTGAAAGGAAACACTTTTTCTTCACTTCTTTGTTTCCTTCACAATATTTTTCTTTGTACATATCTCATTCCCTTAGTGCTCAATATTCACCTCTGTGCTAAAAAAAATATTTTTTTAGTGATCTGATTTTCTTTTTGGTCCTTCACCTTCAGATCCATCGTTAATGGTGTCCTGGAAAGAAGACAATTATCTATACGACAGTGGCTATGGTAGCACAGTAGGTAACTAACATCACAATACTTCATGCATTTCTGAGATGCTTTTATTGTTGTCTGAGGCTATCATGTTAAATGTATTCTTTTTAATTCCCAGAGCTACTGGACAGTAAAACATTCTGTCGTGCTCAGATTTCTATGACGACACCTAGTCACCAGCTTCCTGGTAAGGAACTTGTAATTAGATTGTTAATTGTTTGTCACTTTTCCCAGAGCTACTGATGTGTAAAAGTCTCTGTGGACTTCTGCTGTAGGATTCAATCTGAGCCTCCAGTAATTTTAAACCAAGCAGTACTGATTCTGACAGCTCTTTTAGATGCTATTATTACAATAGCTTGCTTTAAAGAAATGCTTCTCTCTTCTCCCTGTCAAGAGAAAGAAGATCAAATAATCTGCAATCTCCACATATCTTTTAAAGTGACTGAGTCAAAAGGGAAGATGTTAAGAGTCAGAGAGACGAGATGTTCCAGCTCTACCGTGCTTTTCTGTGGTGTAGCTGGGCATGAACAAACGAGGGGCATGTTCCTCCCCAGAAGTGGCTGCGTTTCCCTACTGAGCCTCTCAGCCATGCTGAGTAGGTTGCTTGATTTGGGGCAGAGTTTGGGGCAGCCCAGGGAAGCCATAGAGCAGGCACTAAGCCCTCTGCCCAACTGCACCAGGAGAAGGGCCTTCCTACTGGAGCCCATCTCAGATGGTAGCACGGCAGGCTCCTCTTCACCCTTCCACAGTGTTTTTCCATGAGACAGAGGTACAATCTGCTTATGCAAGGGCAGGAGAAAGAGCACGCTTATTTGCCGTGGTGCCCGGTGAAAGTGCATCCTGGGCACATGTGTTGGGCACTCTGTGGGCCATGTCCTGGGGTTAGGCACAAGGGGTCGAGGTGAGAAAGAGAGGCAGTGTGAAGAGGAGAACAGAGATGGCAGGGGAGTGAGAAAGGGGAGGAAGGGAAGACAAGTCTTTCTCAGGAGGCTTTTAAACAAACAGACCTGAGGGAGAAAGCAGGGGAAGGCATGGGAGGGTGAGGGAGGAAGGCTGCTGTAGGTGCAGCCTCACAAGAGTTACCTCTGTGCTGAGGACAAGCTGTCCCTCTGCACAGAGGCAGCAGAAGATGCCTGCCCATTTGCTGCATTCCCAGTGCCCCAGCACTGCTGGACTTGCCAAGTGACACACAGTTTAAAATGGTGCATTCTGCAATAGATAAAATTTAAAAAAACCAAAACAAGACCAGAAGAAGAAAAACACCAAACTTTCAAAATCCCCAACCAAACACTGTTTGCTTTATCTGCCGCCTCCGCCCACTCTCACAAGATGGCTACCAGGATTTTGGAGCTCTCTGACAGGACTGGGGACCTGTCAAGATCCTGGCACAGTGTGTTTACCCACTGACTACTTAAGCCTAGAGCTAGGGTGGCAAGCCAAGGGCACAGCCTCCTGTAAAAACTAAATTTGTATATCCAGTAAAAAATGGCTCATTCCTGAATCATATGCAAATACAGTGCAACCTTTTGTCAAAAGTTTTGCAAGACAGCTTTGTTGAAACTGCATCATAACTCTTTTCATCTGTCAGGCCCCAGCCTCCTAGCATGGCATGTTTGAAGCTGGTCTCCGTGTAGGAGCGGAGGCAGAGCGGGAGGCTGTTTACACAGCTGAAATCCAGAATAAATCACCAGCTAGGCAGAAGGCAACTGAACTTCCAAGAATAAATCTCCAGCTAAGTGGAGCATAACAAACATTTGCAAGTGAATTGTGGGATTTTAAAATGAGAAGGATTTATATAAGAGGGCAAATAAAGGACTGGGACCTGCTGTCCTTGCCTGGAGTTCCCACAGGCTTTTAATAACATCAGGGGAATCATAATCTGAGGAAAGGCAGTGAAATAAGCCTCATTTTACTTTTTTCCCTCAAGCTGAGTGAGGTTCAGGCTAGTTCCTGGTCTTTGAGGAAAAATGACTCAGAGCATGTTTGCTGCTTGGGGGTCAAGGACAATAATTATGTCGGGCTCAGAAAAGTGGAGGTTAAGCTTATCCTCACTGATCTGTTCAGTGTATGTTTCCAGTTATGTATGAATAAAAGAAGTGTGTGAATAGCTTTGCATCTGCCTTTTCACATGCAGTTACTGCAGTTGCTTGGGCAAATCTGACAAGTTTCTATGCAAATGAGTATTTCCTGTGAGTCATTTTCCCATGCAAATGCTCTGTTTCCATGAAAAGTATGATAATCGTGCATTCATAGAAGCTGGGAAAACGTGCGTGGGACCTTAAGCTTTGCTTTATGGAATTCAGGCACAAAGTATGCTGAAAAGCAAACACGGGGTGCGGGGGGAAGCTCCCTCTCAGGACTATCCTGAAGGTTTTTGCAAGACTTAAGAGTGATCAGATGAAAGGTACTCATTAATGACAAGAGCAGAGCCAGGCTGCAGTGGTTAGAGGGTGGGAGGGTTGAACGTGCAGACTGTGAGGTAGGTTACAGTCATGAACAGGCAGAACTTTTTCTTCATTTCTGAAGAACCGCTTGTGCCAGAAACCCTATTCCTCCTCTGGCTGGCTGCAGGTGATAAAGTACCATAGATGAGAAATGGCTTGTTTCTATGGCTCTGAGCCATGGAACAATATATGCACATCCAGCTGCCAAAAACTCCTACCAGCACAGCCCCATTCCCCCACTCAGCACCCCCCAAACAGCGACATGCTGCCAGTTCATTATGTTTTAGTCAGGTAGGTGTTCTGTGCATTGGTACTGGCACATACATTTCACATTAGATCATCTCTGTGGAAACAAATAAGCCCCCAAAAATACATGCTTCTGCAAAGACTAAGGCATAATGGGACAATTCAGGACTCCTTTTATAGACGTGATCGTCTTATTTTTTTTTCTCTCTCTCTCACACATAACATGAGGTGAGGTATTTGTTAATCAAATTTAGGTTTCAAAAGCCAAATGTTTACCTCTGCATTCATTCTTTATTCATCAATGATCTCTTTGTGAGGTGTGCTGACTAACATACAGTACAGAAAACAAAACTCTCCTCCTTCCTCCTCACTTAGATTGCCTTCTGAAAAGTGATTATCTTCAAAAGAGATATTCATACTTTTTTGTGGTTTTATTTCTTTCAACCTGCTAGTCAATGGAAAGCCTTTAATCAAATTTACAAATAGGCTTCATTTTCCTTCTCTGCAGATTCTTCAGACGTGAAAAAATCGCAAGATCATACCCCAAAGTCCCATACCAAGAAGCACAGTAAGTTGACATCCATGTTTATATCAGTTGGTTGATGGAAGAAACACATTAAAAGCAAATCCCCTTCAGGAGGGAAAATGACGTGTTTTGAAAGCAAAACTGATTAGATCATTATTGTGATTAAATCCTCCAAGGATATGCCTGTTTGTAGTGGAGTTTGCCTACGTTATTTTTGACTCAGTATTGTTACACTTTTCAGATTGTTTTTATCATTGAGGGCTTATGAAGAAGCAACCAGAAACCAGTTGCCTCTGCCCTATGTTGAGCTAGGCTGGTGGACTGGGGTAAAGGAGTGATGAAGGATACCCAAGATTAAATCAGGAAGGTCTGTCTGTGGGTATGGCCACATTCATGGCCATGTCTGCCCAGTGCAGCACCCACCAGAGACCCTGCTCAGCATCTCTTGCAGAATTTGTCACACATGGTGTCATGAGCAAGCACCTGCCCCTCAGTGGTGTCACCTTCTTCTCCTCTGACATGACATGTCTTTCCACTCCCTTCCTCTGATTTTTCTGCTAACTTTAATTCAACCTGACTCTGCAGACAGGTTACCATATTTGTGATTTCTGGACATAGTTCCATTCATGTACTTTACTGAGATTTTTATGTGGAAAATATCTTGCCTATGTATGTCTTTTGCATCCTGTGTCATTCCCTGTTTATAATAGAAAACCTTAATATTGGTCCTTCAGAGCATTTTGTAGCATTTGATTTCATCCTGTTTCTATATGGTCTCCAGATTAACTGTCTCTTCCTGACTCCTCATCTTGCTCTGTGACTTTGCTCAACAAGAACTCCTGAACTTTTTATCTGCACATAGATAGCTTTTTTCTTTTATGTGTGTGTGTATATCAAGATTACTAAAGAAAAGATTAGATAGGGCTGGTCTGAAGACAGACCTGTAAAGAACCAAGGTCACTTGGTTTGCTCAGCTTGGAGAAGAGAAGGTTGAGGGGTAACCACATCACAGCCTACAACTTCCTCAAGCAAAGCAGATGAGGGGAAGGTACTGATCTCCTCTTTCTGCTTAAGAGTGGTAGCACACAAGGCAATGGACATTAGGAAAAAGTTCTTCAATAAGAAGGTGGTCAGTCACTGGAACAGGGTCCCCAGGGAAGCAGTCAGAGCAGCAAGCCTGTCAGAGTTTAAGGAGCACCTAGACAAAGCTCTTAGTCATGTGATTTAGCTGTAGGTAGTCCTGCAAGGAGCAGGGAGTAAAGATTATCCCTATGGGTCCCTTCCAGCTTGATATATTCTGTGATTCAAAGAACTCACAGCCTTGGCCTATAGAAAAGGTCACTTTCCTATGCTGGGCTAATCGTCTACATTTCCAATTTCTTCAGTACTGCTCTGTATCATTATCTATTGAGTTATTGATGTCCAGATAGACTAGGTCCATTTTTCTGTTTCAAGAAAACAGTTATAATAACAAAAATACTGGATTAGTTGACTGAAATTAAATGCTATTTATATTGTAGTGTTTACCATTTTCTATTTACCTTCAGATCTTTGATTAATTTATTTCCTTTTTTATTTGATCTAAACCCTTGCATGCTTTTGAAGTCAGAACAAAGGACTGCTAGCCTTCTGGGCCACCTTCTCACTATGTTTGCTATTCTGCATTCATAAATTACTGTGTCTCACTTGTTAGATTTATTTAATCTTTTCCTTTTTTCTCTTTTCTTTTTGACCTGAATTTTCTGGTGCCATGTCTACAGTATGTGGGCTGGATTTGTGCTTAAACTGGGAGGTCTACCTATTGAACTTAGAGATATGTTTTTGCTTTTTCTGATAGCACATACAAACTTTTTAATACCCTTTTCACATACAATTTTGGCTAGCGAGTTTTGTCACTACTCCCCTATCACTCTCTCCACATCTTCTTTAAGTCTACTTAAGAGGACTGGGACCAAATACTTATCAAGGCATTTCACCTCCTTTGCCTTCTGTCTGTCTTTCTAATGCATGGAGATCCGGTGCCTACTTCACAGTTATCTTGGCTGTTTCATGTACAGCATCAGGTTGCATGCCACGCTGTAAAAGAATATCAGGGAAAATGGGCAAATGAGATGAGAGGAAAACTTAAGCATGTTATCTTCAGGGCAGAAACAGTGCCAAAGGCAGAAGGAAGCAGTGAGTGGTTTGGACTCTGCTTCCCCTGGTTTCTGGGGCTCCTGCCTGCCTGCTATAGGGCTCAGACTGCTTAAGGCTGACACTCACCTCCATCCTCAGTGTAATGGCTTTCCACCTCTTTTGCCCATTTGCCAGTATTTCTGAGGAGCTACTGTGCTCCACTATTATGGCCTGTCCCTGTCAAGTGGTCACCATTTGTAGATGACATACTGTAAGAACATGACATAAAAATGGCAAGCATAACCCAGAGAGATCTTTGGACACTCCTTCCTCCTGCCCTCTTTCCTCTTTCAGACCCCAGAGGAACTCATCTTTGGGAATTTATTCGAGACATTCTTCTCAATCCTGAGAAAAACCCAGGATTAATCAAGTGGGAAGACCGGTCAGAAGGTGTCTTCAGATTTTTAAAATCCGAAGCTGTGGCTCAGCTCTGGGGAAAGAAGAAAAACAACAGCAGCATGACTTATGAGAAACTCAGCCGGGCTATGAGGTGAGCTGAGATTTTACTATAGAAGACTGGGGTACATAAAGAGACAATCTGAATGGAGAATCTAGTTGACTTCAAAAATTTGTCAGCAGCACCAGGTGCTTTCTTTGACAGCTGAGTCAC
Source organism: Zapornia atra (assembly GCA_013400835.1). NCBI lineage: Eukaryota > Metazoa > Chordata > Aves > Gruiformes > Rallidae > Zapornia > Zapornia atra. The sequence goes on from VZTU01010304.1 coordinate 95,896, forward strand.
TAATTTTAAGAACCATTATATTGCTTGTCTTTACTTTCCCCTCTGTTTCTGTAAACTATAATACATATAATGCATATGCCATAAATAAGTGTTTTATATATATATAAAATAAATTCTGTTGCTGTCCACACAAACAACCAGTGTAGTAAGGAAACATGGTTGCAGCAGGCTGAAAATTCATGTGCTACTGAACTCGGAAGGCTTAAGTGACCCAGTAATAGCAAGAGACCTTGTTATATCCATCAATGTTCAGAAACTAGATGTACACCACCAATCACCTTTGAAACAGGTGATTTACAGATTTTATGTGAGGATTTTCTTTGCTCTCTGCTTTAACTTTTTTAGCATTTTTCCATATATTATGAAAGTTCAAAATGCATTTTAAAGTGGAACCTGAGATTCCTTCTTCGCCTGATTTCAGATCCTGCCTTAGCTGGACCCTCCCACCCGCCCCGCCCCGAAAACTCGTAAGGGTGTGGG
>VZTU01010304.1:96407-183435 GCA_013400835.1 Zapornia atra
AGAAGATAATTAATGTAAAGTAAAAGGAAGACTTCTTTTTTCTTCTCTTTCAGTTACAATAATCTCAGGGTTTTATATATATATGTGTATATATACATATCAATAGAAAATACAGACTTTTCAGCTACCTGAGGGGTTGCATAGTTGGCAGTGGCCTTTTAGAACCATAGGTGAATTTAATCTTAAATCTTTTTCTATGTTTTTATTTTAACAGATACTATTATAAAAGAGAAATCCTGGAGCGTGTGGATGGTCGGAGATTAGTATATAAATTTGGAAAGAATGCCCGTGGCTGGAGAGAAAATGAGAATTAAATAAGTTGAGAAATAACATTTAAAACACCTGGATGTAAATATTCAAAGACTATTTTCTTATATTTATGTACCAAACGGTGGTGAAAAACCAATTCTACTTATGTCGGGAAGAAGGAACATTATCATTATTGGTATTAAAATTATTTTATTTGAAGTATGTCCTGTATGGGGAAAAAATGTACACAGTTTTCTGTGATATAAGATAACATTATAGAATGATGATTATTTTTCCCTTCTTGTGAAGTTTTTCTTGTTCTTTTTAAATCATACAGGCATAATGTGATTTATGACAATGCTGTGAGTCATGCAAAGAAAGGGAAGGAGCAAAATACTAGGGCATTTAGGAGTATGATAATCCACTTTGGAAGGCAACTGTAAGTGGAGGAAACAATAAAGCATCTCTGAGCCAAGTAGTCTTCTTCCATAGTCAGCTGGTTTATAGCTTTCGTTGGCCAATATCACTTGTTCCTTCCCTCCACTGATGTCTACGTGTCTTAACATTTTGCTGGCTTCCAGTTGCTTTTGTTGAGTCAGACGGTGGGTTTCTCTTCAGTTAGCTTATTCCAGCCGCAGAGAGCAGTGACTCTGCAAGGTGGCTGTCAGCATTTGTTTGGAGAACCCATACTACCTCCACCACTGGGACTTTCTTTTGTAGGCAGAAGTTTAGGACCCGACCTTGCCTGGTACTGAGGATCCTCCCTAATCTCCAAAGGGCATTCAGCTCATCCCAGAGAAAGGGCTATTTGTTTGTAACTAACAACTTTTAGGTGAACTGCAGGAAGAGAGTTGGTCTCAGAAACCAGAAGTTATTGAAGGAAGATGATAGTTTACTGACTGGGCAAACTTACTAAAAGGCACAAATTTCCCAGTAGAAATATTAATACTACTCCCACCCTCTTATATGCCTAATTAAAGCTTTCAAATCCACACCATATGAAGGTGATGTGCAAGCCGAACATATATTAATCCCATGGCATGAGGGAGCAGTCTCCTCACTTCCTTCAAGTCATATGGTCCTCCTGGCAGGTCAAGTCTCACTTGAATAGATACTTTCAAAACAACTTTGAGAAATGCAAAGCTCTGTTGCATGTAAAATATTAGTTCCCTTTGCTTTTCTCAAGTCTAACTCTATATTGTATTTGTATTTGTCAGATGTGCTTGGGATTCTTAGTTAGAGAAAAACCCACCACTATAGGGACACTGATATTTTAGGGACATTCAGATCTGGGTCAGTATTTTGGGCTCATCTCTAGCAGTGCTATATGGAGAATGAATGTTCATTATGGGAATGAAAACTAGAGGAGGCAGCACTTTACCAGGTCACTGAGTACGTGATGTAGGAGTTGAGAAGCAGGATCTTCTTGGTGATGTTAACAGAGGTAAAACCAAGATTGATTATAACTCACTTTTTCATGGATGGGGAATTTGGAAAACAATAGCAGGGGCTGAGAAGTCCAGGACATTAAAAAAAAAAAAAAATCAAGAGTATTAAATCCATCTGATATCCATTTCCTCAGGTGTCTCCTGGATTTAAATCCATATTAGCTTGAAATGCAGCAAGGTGCAGCTGGAGGTTGTAGGATATTCCATTTTTTCTTTGTCTTAAAAGGAAATAGAGATGAAACCAAGAGACAACAGGGTATCAAATGTGCTTAGCAACAATTTGTAGGCAAACATGAGAGCCTAACTTATTATCTACACATGTAGGGCATGTCAAACAATAACACCGCCTCCTACACTGTGTATGCCAGAGCTGTCACCATCAATTACCCATACATGACAATTTTTACTTTTCATAACATGGGTGGAGAGAGATTCATCTTATTTACAAATCAAATAATAAGCCTCTGTACTTCAAAGCATTTTTTTTCTTTCAGTGTCTCTTTTTTTTACTGACTGTGCTAGCCTTGCTTGCTTTTGCGCAACTCAATAATTTCATTTTTTTAGCTTAATCAGCTACATTCCACTTATTCTACCATCATTTTGTAGTTCATATAACAAGATCCAGGCCACCAGATGAAGAGAGCACCTTCACTTTGTTCCAAAGACTGTTCCTTCCTTCGACCCCACAGTCCTTTGCTCCATGCTCTTCACTATCTACCCCCCTGCCAACCCCTACCCCCTTCCCCCACTCATCAATCCACACTTTGGATGAAAAATCTGAAATCAGTGGTATTATCAGAAATCCACAATACTATTGTACCTTATCTCAGGTTGACATACGCCTTACAGCAACTGATTGTAATACCTTCATAAAGCTGCTTTCTACTAGATCTCTCATCAAACTTCTTGGGAGATAGAATGAAGTTGTGATGTACACGTGTCACCATTTGGTTAACGAGCAGCAGCTAAATCTGCTTTTAAAGGTTTTGAAAGATAAAAATTTATTTAGAAGTGTACTGTATAAATCTAGAGAGAGATTTACACTGGGGTGCAGTATAAATGCCAGTCTTCCACTGTCACGTCTTTCAGCACGTGGAAATCGTGCAGATTTCTATTCCTACTCTGCAGAACCTTTCAGACTAGGTACTTGTCATTCAGCATTACAATAGCACAAAGTTGGAATAGAAGCCAGCCAACATTTACTCTGTTTTACAAATATATTAACCTTTGCTTAAGACAAACACAAAGGACTGCTTAAAACTGCAGTTCTTGCCAAGGACAGATGCAACAAACCAAAGGGAGTCTTTTTACCAGACCGAAGCAAATGGAGAAAATGAAGAGACGAATGTTTATGTAACTTACTATTTAAACGAAAAGCATTTCTGATTGCTCTTTTATTTTATATTTCAGAGGCTGAGCAATCATATTTTTAGATGTATCCTTTAAGTTAGCAGCTGCTGAACTGGTAGCACCGTGTGTATAGATTTTTGTTGTACCATAATTTTTCGTATGTATAAAGCTCTAAATAGGAAAGTATATTATATTTATATAGTTACATGCAAATCACAATGTCAAAAGTGTTGGCACGAGCACTCTCAAACTATATTTTCTGCACAAAATTAGAGCAACCTACTCTAAAAACATCCTGAGAAACTGTATGTAGGCTGGTGAACTACATAGACATTAAAATGTTTAGTTACATTTTCATCTTTCTTTCTGTGGCACGTTGCATAATTTCTGCTTGCTTCTCACAGCATCATCGTCAATGTATACCCGTGGAAACAAATCCATGTTAGATATTTCACTATTGCTGTTGTAAATCTCAGCTTGGAGACTATGTATCACAAAATGGTTCTAAAGACTGTTTCTATTTTTGTGAATATGATATAAATTCAAATAAAACACTCATGAAAGAAATTTTCTGATAAATGTTTGTCTTCACTTCTTTATGACTTGAGATTGGAAGCAACTATTATGAATTCTTTCAATACTGGAGAATATTTCAATATTGGCAAAAGGACTGATGTAGCCACCATATTAAATTTACTAATTCACTAATATGCTGAACATCTATTCTGATACATGTATATATATATATATATATATATTCTTGTATATTCACATATACTGGATTTCCAAACCTGTTTTATGTCTCACAGGGCTTGCTGGAATACTTGAGGATGTCGACACAGCTAGATTGCCTTTCTTGTTTGACTGCTAAACTTTACAAAGGCCTTACTTCAGCACTGATTTAACTTCAAGGTATTTTGAAATGTGTGCAATGGCTAGGCTGATTAAGGATACTATTACTCACGCTGAGCATTTCCTATACTGAATCAAAGCAGCTAAAACTATGAAATCATGTCAATTGTGTTATTTTTCCATTTAAGTGGTGGCTACAGAACCACTCTGCAAGGAGAACATCTCTCCTGATTTGGTTTGCAGCTTGGCGAAAGAAAGTGAAAAACTGCCTAATCAAGTCAAAATGAGCTCGTATGGCATTTACACTCTGGGGGCTGTATCAGTATGGTACGAGAGTGTGGTGCATGGACCTGTGATGAGCCAACCTATAGGACCTGATGCTGCCTGGCTGGGTATCCTGAGCTGATGAACACTGTGGGGCACCATGGTGGAGCATGCCTGCTGCAGCAACTTGCGCTTGTTGCTGTGCCAGCATGTCTGGAGTTGGGCTTGGATCTCAGACCAGGAGCTTCACTGCAATGGGACAAATCACACCATCATGCTCTATAATCTGCAGACATGCTTAATTTTAAGCAAGTGAGTGATTCTACTGCATTTGAAATTACGTATATGGCTGTGTGAGGATGGCGGCTGTACAAGTGCTCGGTCTATATTGAATCAGCCTATATTCCAGCCAAGAACTTCAAGGGGCTCCAAAATTATGTCCACCTAAGTAGGACAGCATGTTTGAATTTTAAACACAGGTACAACCCCAAAGTTTAGCATGCAAAACCAGGCCAGTGCCCTGAAAGCTTTGTCATGGTTTGGTTTAGAGTCCCAAGCCAGATTTCAAAAGGAACTGGAACAAGATTTCAAGTGAGTACGGATTGAGTTTTAAATAAATACATGGCTAGTTCTCCAGTAAATTGTCAGGCCTTTTTTTTCAAGCAAGCTGAGGCCAACATGTGAGACAAAGACAAATGAGAATATTGTTTGGAAACATGCAATTAAAAGCACACTTAAAAACCTCCAAACTTTTCTTTGGTTGTGACTTAAAATCAAGCAAAACTTTAGCTTTCAACTGCATTCTAAGGCCATACAAATAAAAATTCAAGGAGAATTTCAGAGTTTGCAAATCCTATGTAAATTCAGAATACGTAAGAGGAGTACTGTAAACAGAGCCTATGAAGCTTCATCTGAACCTGATAGAAATTTGTGAACATGTCTGCATCAAGAGCAAGTGAGGATTGCTTCAGATCAATGAAATCCAGTACTGAAGAAAGATGTGCAATTAAGGGTTACCAATATTAATGGCTTCCAAGAAGTGTTATGTGGGATAATTATAATAATTTGAAAGAGAGATTATCTAACTGGGGTTTTAGCATTTACTCCCTTGCTGATGTAGCTTTGCAGAAAGCAGTCAAGTCCTGAGCTTTGTGTCAGCCAAGAATTTCCTTCGACAACCATTCCTGGTGCCTTCCGCCAGATATTTAGCTCCTTCAGTCATGTGACTCTGTTTCAACACATGAAAATGTTAGAGAAAATAATAGGGAAGGAGAAAGAGACTGAGCACCGAACAGTTCTGTGTGGAAATAGAAAGGTTGTATGCACAAAAAAAGTTGATGACATGCAAGTTGGTTTATTTATAGTCTTTCCATCAGAGGTCGGTAGCAAAAAAATAAACATAAATTAGTGTTTACAAGTCTAATTATAAGTGTAAAGGAACAAGAAATTAGAGCAATATGCCTATGGGCACTGCATAATCTTGTAGGCCTAAAAAAATTATTCAATTATGAAAGTAAAACGACTGAAGCACGATTTCTGCTGAATAATTTCCCTCTCTGTCTTCATAATGATGTGATATTCTCCTTTGCTTTCATCTCATTTTGTAAGACTTGATCTCAACACAGGGAATAAACAGGAAGATGGATGATCTGTAAAGTTGCAAAACAAATAGGTGAACTATGGCTTCTTCCTAAGCTTTTTGGTTCCTTATTCAGCATTTATACTGTTCCTTGGAACAAGGTGCCTTGTGTGAGGTTGGGGATAAATTTAGTCTAAATATGTAATGTCATTAAATAAAAAGGAAAACTAAAACTATTTTTAAAATTGCAAATATTTCTTTTTCTGCAAATGAGGTTCTAATTGGGGCATCTGCCCCAATCAGTTGCCATACCACATAGAACTATTTTTCTTGAGATGACACGGTATCTTGAACAACTCTTTTAAAAGGGCTGATGATTTCTGTGAGAAGTTTGAAATATGCCCAAGTAGTCACATTACAATTTAAGTAATCCCACATTGTTTCTTCAGGAAAAGGCTAACAGCAAGATATTATAAGAGTATTTTCATTTTCCAAAGCTCTCACTGGTAAATTTTGCTACTGAACAGATTTGCAACACATCAAGAAAGTTAACATCACAAAATACATCAGGAGGGTGGTTTTTTTTCTATTTAATTTTTTACCTTTGAGAAAAGTTTATGCAATAACCTTCCTTTTATAATTTTGGTTCTACCTTTTACATTACAGTTGTTGCACCAGCAGTAAATCTGATTTAGTGAATGGTGTCACACTTCAAAAAATACTTTGCATTTTTATATCCTATTGAGCAGATGAAGGCACAAGAAAAATTTAGCTTGTGGCAGTATTTGTTTAATATCTTTCCCTTGCAGGAGACACATACGTTTGGGACATACCCTGGATGGGATGTTCCCACAGGAACTGGCTTGACTAAATCTCTTGGAGGAACAGCTTCATTAATACAATTTGCCCAAATATCTGTGAAGCAAACCTTTCAGTAAGAGTAATGTAGATTCAAACCTGGTGGGAAGCACCAAAAGCAGACAGACTGTCAAAGGAAGCTCCAAGAGGAGTACAGCTGACAGTTTCATGCTTCTCCAGTGGCTCACCTGGTTTTTAGAAGTTACTAAGATAAAAACCAGAATTCTGAACAATTTCAATCACAAAGCTCGAGACAGTATGAAAATCCTATGCTCCTTACGTTGGCATCAGTAGCTCAGCAGTCAGCAACCCCTCACTGGAAATTTCGGTCTGGTTTGAGTTTTTTGTAGGAGAACCATATTAATGAAAATTTCTTGGTAAAAATCCACCCTGCAGTTGGAATTATATTCTCCTTAAAGGATTATGGTTCATCAAGATCTGACATAAGCATTTATAAATTTTCATTAAAAAATTAAGCTAATTAAGGATCTTTCCCATGAATTTTGCATCCTGGTGGATCATTGCTGCTACCTTGCTTACCTTCCTTTCTACCACAGGACCTCCATTGCATTTCGCTGTCATCCCCAGTGCATGCCCCTAATAGCTATTTGAAACAGAGTATTTGATCTAAAGTATTGCTTTGAATGCTAGATGAAAAGTAGGAAAATCTGGACCCAACGTACAAAACTCTTAACACTGCAAATTTTTTTTTGCTTCTCAAATCTTTTTGAGGAATGAGGAGACAGGCTGTTCTAGAAGTGCAGTTTCTCTTTCTAGAGCTGGCCTGCTCAAATGTGCCTTTCCCCCGTGTTTTTGTGAACAACATTGCTGCATATGCACTATTTCTTGGCCCCAGGCAAGTAGGAATGTTCATAAATATTTGTCAACTGACATTATATGCTTTATGTATGTCTTGTACTTGATTTTTCATTTGTATCTGAGTCTGCAGTTTTGTGCCACTCTAGATGTTGATAGATTCTTCTTACAGTGATTTAGATCAAGTGATTTATTAAGTCAATCAGATCATGAAATGAAATTAGCAGGTGGACTCTTTATTGCAAATATCACTCATCATGAAAAGCACTTTATTTCTATTGGGAGATGCTTCTTGACCGATCCCAGATTTTTACGTAATTAAATGATAAGCACTAGGATTTCCGCGGCTCAGGCAGTGTGTATTTCAGTGAGGAATTAATGCCTTTTTAAGCCACAATTTCAGTATCAGTGACCTCTAAGGGAGCTGAAGATGCCATCATAGCATCACAGATTCTTTGAAAGCCTCCTTCTTGAAACTGAGCATGTTCACAGGCCGAACATGACACCATGTAAGCTGCTCCATAGCAACCTAAGGGTGAGGAGAAGCACTGCGTTTATCCAGGTTGCAGCCTCTGGAGACTGTAGGATTCACTGTGTACAGAGGTTTAGTGCCACCCTCATCTCTCAGTCTGTGGGTCCTACTTTTCTCAGGTGTGCCAGGCAGAAGTAGGCTGAAGATTTTTTCCCCCAGACGCCATTATTGTGACCGCTGCAGAAAGGTCAGGGGATTGATGGGACTCTTGAAGCTCCTGGAGGTGATTCTGTCATGAGGATACTGAGACAGCCCTCCACTGGAGATCATAGAGTGCTCTGGAGGGTGTACTGGACCTTCTTCAAGTTTTTTCAGCTTTGCTTACTATTTGCCAGATCCTGCCTCCAATCTTTTCTACCATCCCCTTTTCCCAAGTCAGTTATAATGTCACTGGCCGTATGCCAGGAAGCCTTCTTTCCCTGGAAGGGAATGTAAAGAGTTTGTCCATCAGTGGCCTGGTCTTCTGAGATGGCTTTCATGGGCTAACACCAAACTAGCCCCTTGGCTCTAGCTCACATAGTTACAGGCTGTGAATTTTCCAAGTCAGGGAAATTTAGAACTGCAAAACTGTGACCAGGGGTTCTCTTACTGAGTCATAGCAGTTTGGCGAGAATGGAGGATCACTCCACAGGCCTGACGTTGCCCCATTTCCTGTGGACTATGGTACTTCTCCTCAACATAGTCATTCCACCAAGCCTACGCCTGACTGGGAGGAGGAGAAACAATATTCACCACCGAAGACTCGCAGACTGATGGCTCATGCTGTCTAAGATCCCTGTATTTTCAAAGAAAAACTTAAATAGAGAGACAATCAATTAAAAAAGAGGGGGAAAATGACTTGAATTTCATCCTTCTCATGACAGATACAATGATGATGTCTCAGTAATTAGCTTTGTCTGAGATGATGATCACTCATTTTAGGAGTATATAAAATCTATGAGTTGCAATGTATGGCAACCTGCAAGTCTTCATGCATCCTTCCAGAGTTCTCTCTGTACTCATATCTCTCTGTAAATCATACCTCCTCTCCTAGGGAAAGGCTCACCAGAGCTTATCAGATTCAATTACTGCTGTTTCATATCAATGTTCTCATGTGAAACCAGAATACAATTAAGCCAAGACTACCTCCATACCCCCAAACAATTACAAATGCTGATGATTCACCAGTTATTCATGCCAAACCAGTATTTTTCAGTATTTTACAGTTCATGAGTGAAACATTTCAGCATGTTCAGGCTGAAATCACTGGTATGCCAGAAGGCAACTAGTGGAGAAGAAGACTGCACCGGGATGGGTGGCATATTCAGCAGCTGTCATGCAATCCCATATAGTTTATGGACACTTTTACCTTTTCCAGTAGGTTTGGGGGTGAGGGGATAATAAACGTTACATCTGTTTTCAAGGAAATTTAGATGATAAAGCTAACCCAATCTATTGCCTTGTTGCCACTGGAAGAGGGACATGCTTTGCCTTTCCACCTCCCTAGACTTTCCCTGTCGGAGCTTGGCTCCTGCCTGCTGCTGTGACCCCTGCCCAGCCATGCCTGTCCCCACAGCTCTCAGAGGGTGCCTGATGGCCCTGCAAGGCGATGCACTTCTGTAAAGCTCTGATCGAGCTGGCACGGGCGAGGAAGCAAGCTGTGCCATTGTGTCAGTCCCCCTCATACCCATCACTGTCAGCAGCTGCAGAGGACTGCAGCACATCAGGTGGAGCAGCTCTTTGGTATAAAAATAGAGATCAGGGTTGGCAGTGCTGAAAATGTGAAGGATTGGAGGACTGCAATAAATTTTGAGGCTGCCAGTCACTCTTTGTATCTCTAAGACCTGAGCTCACTGACTGTGGGAAGTAATTCACATGCTCTGCTATGTGTTTGTTCTGGTGAGGAGAAACCCAGTGCTATCAAATTTAAGGGGGCAGAATACAAAGACCCATTGTCGGTGTCCTAGGTCCTAAGCAAGCACCATCTCATCCCAAGTATGTTCTGTCGCCATGAAGTTTGGTCTCCATGAACAGTGGTAATGAGACCTACCCTTTATCTCTGTTTCCATCAGATGTAATTTTTCAATATACATACAATGAAAAGTTATGTGCTGGAGTTTAACCCCCCCTGTTTTTTTTCTGGTGAATTGAATTCACTATGCATGATAACCCATTTGTTTATGCTTGAGAACAAAGACAGCTAATAAGCTTTGCTGTCACCTTTAATAAATGGTTTCACAAGATAATAACTCCATGTGACTATGACCAAGGGCCAACAACATTTTTAAAACTTCTCTGCATTTCAAGAAAAAGTCACACGATAACAGACAGCAACAATCTGGGAGAACTGATATTTTGGTTACAAGTGACAAGGGGACATATAGGGAGAGAACCTTTAGGCAGATCTCCCACCCCAAAAAGGTTGTACACCAGCAAGTCTTTTCTTAGCTTGGAGGAAGGCAAGGCTGGAAGTGGGGCCTTATCAGGAGCATACGTCCCAGCTCAGCCACTTTGAAAAACCTTGAGTTTGATTGCAGATTAATTTAGTCATAGTCCGTTTGAGCTGATTTGGGATCACTTCTGAAAGGGCAGCTCTTGCTCCCTTGTCTTGTTGCTCTGTGCCTGTTGTTGCCTGGTATTGGCACCAGCACTGATGTATTGGTTGGTCCCACTCACTGATAGATCCCCAAATCAGTCTACAATGAAAAAAGACAACTTTTTTGGTTGGATCTGAACATCCTGGTGTCACAGGATCATCAGTCACAACTCAAGGGAGAAGGTAGAAACCTGAGGTCAGAGGAGCAGGAGAGGGAGATATCTTCCTATCCCCTCAGCAGTTGGTTCCATTTAGATCAGCTTATGCCAATTTGTGAAACATCAAGTGATCACCTGCTTCATGGAGGGAACCTGGGGGACCTAGCAGGTATGTTTGTATTATGCTTTGATAAATGCACCAACACCTTTCCTTAAATTCTCTATGGGGATGAAATAAATTTGTCTTTTACTTTTTCCATTATGTTTTTCTGGCCTTAACAGTGCTTTTGTATGCCTAGCAAAGCATGGGTCTCTGGGGACCAGTGAGATGTGTGAAACTGTCAAACCGCACTCCCCTGCCCCACCATCCTGGGAATCCAGAATGATTGCAAGCCTCCTCTGCTAAGAGGGTCTCGTGGTTTTACCCCAGTGAGCAGCTCAGCACCATGCAGCCATTCTCTCACTAACCCCAGAGCAGGATGGGGGAGACACTTGGAGGAGTGAAAGCTAGAAAACTTGCAAGTTGACATACAGGCCATTCAAAAGGGAAAGCAAAAGCTTCCTGCACAAAGGAATTCATTCACCCCTTCCCACGTGCAGTCAGGTGTTCAGCCATCCCCAGGAAAGCAGGGCTCCAGCACGTGTAATGGTGACTTGGGAAGACAAATGCCATCACACTGAACATCCACCCTTTCTTCCTTCTTTCCCCCAGCTTTATGTGCTGAGCATGATGTCATGTGGTATGGAATATTCCTTTGGTCAGTTGGGGTCAGCTGTCCCAGTTTCTGGTGCACCCCCAGCCTCCTTGCTGGTGGGGCAGTGTGTCCCAACAAAAAAGGCCTTGGCACTGGGTTGGTACTGCTCAGCAGTAACGAAAACATGTCTGCTTTATCAGCACTGTTTTCAGTGCAAATCCAAACCATAGCTACTAGTAGCTACCAAACTAGCTACTATGAAGAAAATTAACTCTCTCAGGCAAAATTAGCAGAGCAGCAAAGACAAGTTTGTTGAAGAGCTATAAGCACAGTGTTAGTTTGGGAAAAATACATCCCACCAGCAAGTGTCCTCCTAGGATTGTGAAGACGTCATATGAGTCACAGGTATTTCTGAAACTCCTACATCCATGCTGCCTAGAAGGGTAGGTACGGCCTATGCTGTTTGGAGAGGAAGGGAAGAAAGGGAATCAAACCTACTGATGGGTGGGTTTGGGTGTTTGGGGTATTTTTTGGGGGTGGGAGTGTCTTTCACTAAGATGAAGAGATGCGTTCTTAGTGGTAGAACTTAATTAAGCAAAGGAAAAATTGCAAAGGTAATTTTTGAGAATTACTTCTTGACTGTGCAGCTTGGCCTTCTGAAGGGCTCTTGTGTAGTTGGAGGTGTTCGGGCTGCAAAGCTGCATGGTACTCACCGTACTGCAGTCACGAGCAGAACTAGAAACCATTATAACTGTAATGATTGAAATTACAGTGTGATGCATCTAATACTTTGGAACTCTGGATGCTGTATTTGCGTATTAATATCTGAGAACAATTACCTCATGTCTCCTAAGGGATGTGGTTGAATCCCTATCACTGAGCACCGGTAGGGCCTGATTTTCAGAGGTAGTAAGCAGTCACCTGTCCCATGAAAAACCAAGTTGAAAAAAAACCTGCAGATAACAATCTGATACCAGCTGAGGGATAGAATAGGTGTGACCCATTACGTTTCTTTCCATTTCGAAGTTTTATGATTTGGCTGTATGTGTTCACTGATATGCTAGTTAAAATAATAAAACAAAAAAATACTGCATGATCAACCCACACAACTCCATTCCTCAGTTCCCACACCTTCATTCCCCAGCCCATTCAAAGGGCTTGGTTGAAAAAATAAAACAACCGCCCAAAGAAACCTCAAGTGGATTGGCTCATCACAACACTGTGAGGGCTTGGTTACAGACAATTAATTTATTTGGGTTAGAGAATTCCCTGGGTTTACACATATGTCCAAAGGAGCAAGGCAGAATAAAGCATCTCCTACCTAATGCTGACATGTTTGTGTTCAGGTGTGATGCCTAGGTCAGGCATTTGTTCTGCACATGGCTTTCCAACAGCAAGGGTTCAGGGCTTGGGTGAAGTCATAGTGATGCTTCTCTGGCTCAGGCAGCAGAAAAAAGAAAGATGCAAGCTGATCTGTGAGGAGTAAAAGATGCTACTTGCTTCCAGTAAAAGTCAGGAAAGAAAGTATGACTCTTGCTCAGATGTTTGTTGGTTTTTATTTTTAAAGCAAGATACCTACAAGTACCCTTTCAATCTAGCCTTATGTAGGGAGCTCAGAGTAGTAAGAGGTCTATACAGCTAGACACTGCAGTAACAGTGCCCATCCTTCTATGCTTGCCAAGTTCTAGTGAAAAAGTACGCAAGTGCACTGAGAGTGCCTTGCAATGGAAAGGGAAAGCACTGAAAGGGTTAAAGTTTTACTATTTTAAAGTGTTCTTGAGTATGTTGTTTTCTATCTATCAAATACAATAAAGCATAAATCATAAATATGACCTAGATCATTACCTGTATGTGAAAAGTACCCATGTGATCATACAGGAGTGGTTTCCCAGAAAAAGCCAATTATCTAACTATGAAGTCCAAACTCGTTAATCACTCCAGCATGTGTCCTCTTATTTTCTCATCAACAATGTCTGATTTGTTTGGTTTTTTCCACAGCTGTTGTCTTAAGATAATCGAGCTGTAGGGTTCATTCTTTTTCCTTTAGTGTATTTATAAATGTGTTTCTCCTGAATAGATCCTGCTTTTCCGAAGCAGGGTAGTATGCTCATACCTCCATGGAGTGCTATGTGGTTACTTATTGAGGGGCTTGTTACGTGCGTGGGAACACAAAATGTGCTGTATTGGTTTGATCACTCAGTGGGGTCTTGCAGTGGATGGTTCCTGTTCAGCACCGTGCCCTGTGCTCCAGACGCAAATCTTTCTCCACGCCTCAAGTGACTGCAGCTGAAGCACTGCACACGCAAAACTGCCGTACCACAATGTATTATGTGTGAGATGTGAGAGATCCAGCTGCAGTACCTAGTCTCGTGAAGTTGTTTCTGGAGTGTGGTATGCTTGAAAAGATTATTTCTACAATGCCTCGAAACTGAAATAGATTCATGTTTTTCTATTATGTTATACACCTTTTTTTCTGCAGTAATATGGAGAAAGAAGTAGTTTGCCAAAGGGAACCAATATAATCCACAGATGAGACAGCTGAGCTAGTGATCTCAGGAGTTGTTTGCTCATAAACCTTTAACTCTGCTTTGGGCTTGTCAGTTTTATTTCACCATGCAGAAATCGTAGCCTGAGTACTGACTACCAAAGGCATATAGCGCAGCTTTTAAACTGTGATACATGTAGCATGGTGGGGAAGAATAAAATTGATACTAATAACTTATCCTTGATATATGTCCCAGGGGAAAGCAGAAAAGAAATATCAATCTTCTGGCAGGAATCACACTTTTTTTCTAGAAGGCGTGCTTACAAATAAACAAGCCCAGCGATGATTTATCACTTCTAAGGTTTTAACATATTTTTTATTTTAATTATCTTGAAAGTGTTTTAAAAATTATTAGAAATTTTTAAAAAGTTATGTTTTTCAGTTTGGAATAGATTTTTTTACTTTTTCATGTTCTTCATGATCCCAATGAGATGAGCGAGGATTTTGAACTTTTGAAACTTTCCCACAGGAAACATGGTTGGACTTCTGATCAGAGTGCCCACAGGAATTAACATCAGCAAGAAAAGAAATGAGGCTTCAGACTGGAAAGGCAAAAGATTATGAGTTAGATGTTTCACATCAGCTGGTCTTTTTGAAATCCATTTAAAATTTCTTGGGAAGGTGGCCGTGTCAATCTTTTGAGTTGTTAATGATAACATTCAGAAAAGCAAAGCAGAGATCTGGTAAACAGAAAAATAGAAATACAGAAACTACACTTCAAAATGGAGTAGTGAGGTCATGATGACCAAAGCAAATCTAGGTCAGGAAGTGTTACTTCAGTTTCTCAGAAACTATTGCTACAAATGATCAATCTGTTTTCAAAACATCTACAAAAGCCACAATGGGTTTCCAAGCATCTTTCCAACCAATTTTATTGTGTTGTCATGACAAGCTGGCATTAGGAACAGGGTAGAAATGTGCCAGGCTTAATGTGTTGGGCTTTCCAATTAATACTACTTCATAGGAAGCTTTCACTGACATTCTAGACAGACAAAAGCAAGATCAATGGCTCAATATGTTGCACAAATATGCAACAGTTGCACAAATCTGAGACCACAAACTTACCGGCCGGCTGTTTTGCAGAAAAAAGGCATGCAATGTTGCAGCAGATCACAAGTTCAGCATGAGTTGGCAGTGCTACGGTGTTATGAGAAAACAGATGAGAACATATAAATAGGTGTGAGAACTGTGCGATAACAGCACTGCCCTTCCAACAAACTCAGCAGCAGCGAGACTAGATATAGATAGCTAACAATATCATGTCCACCTTTGGATGCTGGATTTAAAGAACCAAAACAAAACCAGGACCCTGGTAGCGTAGCAAAAAGGGCTAGAGATCTAGCAGACATGTTTTATGAGGAAAGATTAGAAAACTATATTACAGGAAGATGATAACAATTTTTAAACATGTAAAAAATTGCCAGAAAGGAGATAAAGCTTTCCCCATTTCCAGTGAGACACAATGGAAAAAGAACATGCCTAAACTATAGCAAACAAAATTCAACTTAGATGTACACAAGAGATTTCTGATGGTACAAAGAGGAATCCCAACAATATACATTTATTTATATGAACAAGTTTGAACAACATCTTTGGGGAATATCATCAGTGCAGCTGGTCTATCCTTTGGGTGTTGGATGGACTGTCACAATCTTAGATCTCTTCCAGCTTGGCTTTTTATGACTCTGCAATACGTCTTTGTGAGTCATGTAGGCTTTGATGAAACAAGAATGTCTGCATGGATTTTTTTTTTTTTTTCCAGAAATTGTTTTCAAATTTATTTGGCCAAGATGTGTGCATTGACAGTTCACAGAGCTGCCTTTGTTAGGATTTCACTGTTGTATTTGGTCACTTTGTTTCTATGTTCTGCAAGAAATCATAGGTATTTCTGGGACAGAAGAGGAGCATACAGATATAGAATTTATTTAAAAATTAATTTCTATAAAATTTAAAATAGAATATGTGCAAAATTTAAACTGGCCGCAGAGGACGGGCAGGAGGACAGATCACAATGACCTACTCCGAGTTATGTTTGAGCCTCACCTATCTAACCTGTTAGGTAATTGTTTACTGTGTACTGTTTCCCTGCAGATGAGTGATAAAGCAAGTTCAAGTTTTAAAAGGTATTAAAAGAGGTTGTTGATGTCATTAGATTGTGGGCAGAGTTAACCTAGATTGGTCTATACTTCTAACACTGGCAACATCATGTGTTGCAAATAACTGCCCTTCTATCTACCAAAAGATAAGACAAAAATTTTCCTGTATGCATATAATGCACCTTTCAAACCTGTCCTCGAAATACTGCTGTCAGGAACAGAAGAACAATAATCCTCTTTTATACACAATTTATACACAGAAAATAAATTCAAGATCTACTTGGTGATTTTGAGATGCTTACGTACCTGTGTAGACTTGAGAAGCTGAAGCAACTTCCCCAAAATCATACAAACAGATCCTGAATGTGAATGCATCTGTGAGCTACATGTAGCTGCCCAGCACCAGGATTGTTCTTTCCTTTCATTTGACTGCCACAAAGCACTAAACATCCTGGTTGAGGCACTTTCATTTCTAGTGAAATGCTTTTGGTTTTGCTGAAAGTGTTAAAAAAAAAAAGAAAAAGGTTTGATTATTTTTGTTTCTTTGTTTAAAAAAAAAATTCTTATGAAAACTTGCCAGTCCATGAAAAATGGACTGTGGCAAATGAATCATGCAATATTTGAGCACAGTAACAATAATAATACTACACCTGAAAAATGCAAAGTAACATAGACATTTCTGGTTTGACAGAAAAGCCCATCCATCCAATAATTCAGCCTGCTGAATTGGCTCTTTTTTAATGGAAAATTACATATTTTAGCCAATCCCATTTTCCTTGTTGAAAGGGAGACAAAGGAGTCCCAGTGTAAGGCGGATATGTGGAAGAAACACTTTCAAAAGAAACATAGCAAGTTAAATAAGTTTATGCTATTTTTTTTCCTTTCACATGGCATGTGTGGACCATCTCTTTTGCAACACTCTCATTCTCTGGTTTCATTCTCTAATTTCAGTCTTCTGGTGAGTTCTCAATAAGTAGTTAAAAAGAAAAGAAGCTGAGAAATCTTACCCAACACTGAACTTCCAGACCATTATCAACAAAGCAACAAGAAAAAGAGAGCTAGCTATCCAGAATACAACTTAGAAGAAAATACATTAGCATCAATCTTCTAAGCTGAGTAATGCTTGGTATTTAGGAAGGTAGTTACAAAAGGCTGGCTGCAGCCTACTAAGACTAATCATCTGAGGATCATATGTAGTCAATGAAAGCTTTGTGTTTGCGTTTCGGTTTGGGACATGCAGGATATGCAATGCCTGTGTTGGGAGAGTCATCAGATAAACTCATTGTGGGTAAGTGGCACACTCTGCACAGTACTCCAGGAGAAGTAGAAAACCTATGCAAAATATATGTTGGCTCTGGTGTCAGACCAGATAAGTTTGTAGCAGCTATAGATAAGTTCTAACAACTAATTTACTTAGCACTACTTAGTTCTACTACTTAGGAAAAACCTCTCTCTACCTTGGTATTTGAAGAATTTCAGCACAAAATCAAGAAAAGAGAGAATGACTCAAGCGTTAACAACATGGAAATGTCTTAATGAACTTGCCAGGACACAGCAAAAAGGATTTTGGATATCTAGAATGGCTTGGCACCTGGTACTGTCATCCTCAGGCACATGAAATTATGTGGGATTTGGGTGTGTCAGGAAGCAAGGACTGAGCCTCACGCTGTTATCTTCTAAGGATAACTTGCTCTCTTCCTGATGCCTACTTAATAGGAACCAGGATATGCCTAATCAGACCAAACAAAAGATGTAGAGATTAAACTGCACCATTAGTATGCATTAATGAGATGACTGGAGAAGATCTCTCACATGCAACATCTTCATTTCCATGCTTTAATGATTTGCTTCTTTATGAAGTCCACTTGAATCAGCATTTCATCCATGGAAATCAAATGTATGTGGAAGAACAGTTGGCATCTTGACCACAAGCTGTGCTATGGATGTGGATTTACATACACAAGCCTACGGAGTTAGATATTACTAATGAATGAAACAGAGCAGAAAAAAATGTTTGCATACGCTTACTCTTGCGAAAAATGTTACAGAAATCCTAAAAGGTAAATTAAGAGTATTTCAAAGATGCAAAAAAGTGGAGCAACCACCAAATATAATTTCTCACAACCCTGCTGTTTTACTTCACAGGTAGACTTGTAGATTGATTTCACCAATGTAGGAAAGGTGGCAGAATTATCTGCTGATAAGTATGATCCCCACAGTTTTAAGACACTGTTACTTGTTATCTGACGTTCTGGGAAAGAAATTATAGTTTGTGAATACCCCTGTCCTCCCCTGCTCCAGGCCAGAAACAAGCACAATATTTGGCATTATGTTTTTTTATTATATATATGATATATATAACATATGTATTACACATTATTTCATTATAATTTTAAAACCAGCTCCCTCCTCAACCGTCCTCAACCACAGAAGACAAAAGAAGGGCTGGGGAGATGGTGGTCCTGTTAGGCACCACCTTTTTGCACCAGGGATGATGGCACTGCACTGGCACCATGCGGCAAGAAGTTTTAGTCATTCCTAACATGGGCTGTGAAGTGGACTGCAGCAGATGAAAGACTGTGTCCCAATTACTCACTGCTCAGCTATTCAATACACCCAAGGTTTTCAATTTGTAATAAAACCACATTTTGATTTTGATTCTCTAGAAAGAGGGCAGGTTGCTAACCATGACCTGATAGGATTGCCTCTTGTCAAACCAAATATTTCAGCTGTGTTTTGGGAGCTTTGTAAATTCACCGTGGCACAGAAACTGGAAACTTTTCCTGATTAGAGTTTTCATTCACATTTACAGGGGAGTCACCTGAAATCTAAGGTGTGATATTACTTTCCAGCATGGATTTCAGTTGAATTGTCCGTGAAATGAAGATATCAGGTAAAATAGTAATTAAGAGTCATTTCAAGTTGATTATGAGAGAAATCTTCAAAAACGGCTATTTGCATTCATACATGCTTCAAATTAATATTTGTTTAATTATGACCTGATAACAGATTTACTTTGCTGTTGTAAAGTGAAGTTGTAGAGGCGCATGGAGAATCAGTCAACAAACTGACTGAGAAACCTTAAACCCTTCCCAGAAACTGACAAGAAGGGGTGCTCAGAAATGCCAGGCGATGATCTTTGATACTTGAACTCACAGCAAACACCTTGAAATGAGCCTTTATATTTGAGATCTGAGCACCTCGCAACTGTCATCAGAGCACCTATCACCCATCGAGCCTCACCTGGCTGAGAACAACATTTTTTTATAGAGGGCAGATCTGCACATTTGCACGTTTGCACAGGTCAGGACAGGGGCTGTCCCAGACCACGCAGGCAGTGCCAGGGCAAGGACGTTCCTGTGGCTTGTTTCGGTTAATCCGATATGTTTCTGTTCATTGTATGGAAGAATACAGACTGAAGAAAAAACCTGGCAGATGAGTGAAATTCATGAGGTAGTTCAAACTAGCAGTGGAAGAATTTTATAAATAAATGCAGGTGATCGACCATTTGAGACGTTTTCACAAGAAAATGTCAGCAAACCACTGGTTTCTAAATGCCATGTGGAAAGATTTGGCAAAGCCAGTGCAGGTCACTGGGGAGCTGCCCAGGAATAACACAGGTATCTCTGTGGCATTTCGGGTGCCTCTGAACGAAATCTCAGGAACATGTGAGTGCTGTGGTGGAGGCTGGGTGCTTGCTGGTTCCACAGCATTTGCTGCAGAGTCCCTGTAGGTCGCACAAGCTGCTTCTCCTCCCTTGGTGCTTGCTTGGCAGTGTTACAATTGCTTTTGAATCAGGTAGACAAAAATAGCTGGAGGCTTTTTTCTCCCGAGGTGGCTTTGTTTCTTTTGGTTTACAGGCTGTAGTCACGCATGCTCTCAGCAGTGGTGGTGCACAAACTTTGTGCAGAAGGCATAGCTGATGGCTTTGCCATCTTGGTCCCTCTTGTTCGAACTCAGTGTTTCCTTCCACGTAAGTTGTGAAATGTTTGGCTGCTCTGTTGGTGGCTGGTGGCGTAACCCAATGCTTAACTTGGAATGTGGACGCTCAGTCGAGCACCTGGGAGGTAAACCTTTGTCTGCTAGTAACCATCCCCTCTAGTTTCTGTATATAGAAAGGCAATTTTCTTTATACCTGTCATTTTCTTGTCTCTTCATGTTACATATGTTGATGCTAGAGCAAACTTATTGAGGAGATGGTGAAGTTGCAAAAGGAGTCAGTTTACCTGATTTTTTCCTGATTATTTGTTTTCCCTCACTGTTCTTAAAAAATATATATATGTGTGTGTGTGTGTGTGTGATTTATAATATTTGCCATAGCTTGGCAATATATAGAGTGGCAACAGATCAGATTCAATCTCAGATGAAGTCATCATCTAATGCATGTAGGAGAGGCCTGCAGATACTTTCAGTCCATTTATTCAGTTATCGCAGTGGCCTTGTAAACATTTTCCATTTATCGCCTCTGTTTAATTTACTCTAAGTCACAATGGTTTAATGTAAATCCAAGCCATAGCATATACGAGGCAGCTAAACCATAAATCAGACCAACCTTTGGTCTTCGTGCATTTCTTCTTCGATGAAATAACAAAATGTCCATTACCTGACCTTTAAAATGAGATGTGAGAGAATAAATTGTTTTGGTTACAGAATAGAACAAACCCACTCAGGGAGACTATGTCTTTGCCCACAAAAAATGCAATAAAGGTTTAGAAACTCTTCCTTTTAAAAATATTTGTACTCACCTTTTGTGTTATCTGGGCTCAGTTGTAACAGAGAGAAAACATGGTGGGGAAAATAACTCCTGCAGTACAACTTTTAAACTCTCCCAAGTCAGCAGCACTAGAAGGCTTTTTGCAGGATTTCCATGTGTCTCATTAAAGGAGATTTGGATTGATGTCTAAATTAGGATATTTACTGAATTAGGCAAAACCTTGGCTCTACTGTGAACGTGTCATAGCATGAGTCCCAGCAGTGTGTGCTTGCTCAGCTATCTTCACTTTTGCACTTCACTCTCTTTTCCAATCACCAAGGGCCTAACATATCAATCGAGGACTTAATCTTTTTTTCTTAAGCATGTCAATGGTAAGTTATGTTATTTGGACACCAACCATCAAGATGCTTTTTCTTCCATCCCTCCTCCCTCTAGGCCCTGCACTGGTGGCATGAACCAGAACACAAACTAT
The DNA here is from genome assembly GCA_013400835.1 of Zapornia atra. Lineage (NCBI taxonomy): Eukaryota > Metazoa > Chordata > Aves > Gruiformes > Rallidae > Zapornia > Zapornia atra. The sequence continues at coordinate 117,611 of VZTU01010304.1, forward strand.
GAAGCTGAGGCTCTAGGGACTGTAGCCCCAGCCTCATGGCTTCCACTGAGGAGCACAGCCCAGCATGGAATTGTGCCATGTTATGCAGTGCAGCTGGGCCCCTCAGCAATGTGCACCCCATACATGACCCCCCAAAAAGAACAGAAAAAATGAGAGGGAAACCTGGTGATGCATGTAAGAGCTGTGTTTTTAGGAAAAGCACTGTGCTGCACTCAGGTTCCCCCTGTGTCAGAGTCAGCAGGTTCAGCTCGGGTGCGGCTCAGGGCGGGGTGCAGCTCTGGGGTGTCCTGGGTCATTGTAGAGTGGCCAGGCTGGGTGATGGAAGCAGGCTAGCCACAAAATTAGCACAGCCTCTCTGCTGAACCACCTGTGCAGCGCCCAGTGAGGCAGATGTGTCCATGTAGTTTTACAATTGCTGCCTAGGGTTGTTGTAGATCCTTAATTAGCAGGATTAATCTCTTACATCGTTAGGTCGACCACTGCTCTAGGAGTGGTGTTTCTGATGTCTGGACTGGCTTGCACACTTTTGCAAGGTGCTTCCCTGCACTCTTGGCAGACAGACTGATCCATCTGATTAGACCTTTTGGCCCTGTAGCTGGAACAATGAAAGGCACATGGACCATTACTCCCCTAACTTGTCAATGTTGGCAACCCACGATGTAACAGAACAGGTCAGCTGGGCATGTGGATGGACCTGACATAGCTTTCATTTAGCCTGTTCAGGTACTGATGGCATTTGAACTAGGAGAGTATGGCCAACATCCAAACCTGCCTGGGAAATGAGGAAAACCCCTGGACAATTAGTCCACATGGCACTCTGTGCAACCACAGGTAGACCTGCAAGCTGCAGGTGAAAGCAGCCGTGGTCTGTCTCCAATGTGCTGCCTGTTGTACACCCTCAGGGTGCATCCCTGGTGCCCTCAGTGCTGCAAGAGACAGCTGAGGTGCTGGTGAGCCATCTCACAACACCAGTGGCCAGAGCTCAGTCCAACCCCGTACGACTGCTCTCTAGGTTTTCCCTGCGGTGCCACACTTTAGCGTATTTCCTGCTCATGAGAAGGGGCACATCACACTGTTGTGAGCTGTATGGCAACACACATTAAGCCTCTGCTGGCTCACTGATTATTTGTGTGGGTGCATCCCTCTTAGCTGCAGCCAGAGCTGGGACAGCAGCCCTGCTGAAGGTCTCCAGAGAGGCGCTTCTAAAAAATCATGAATTTGATTTGATTCCTTCTGCCTTGGGGAGAAGTTGGGCAAGTCTCTTCCATGGAATTTCTGAGGGTCATGCAGCCTGGTGAGCTTATCTCTAAACTCCAAATTCCCAATACTTCAGCCGAATATGCTGGTCCCCAAGTCTATTTTGTTGAAAACACAGTGCAAAGGCAGAGGGAGAGTGGAACTGCTGGGCCTATTTCTGTGTTAATGAAGACAGACTGTACCCTATATTTCTTCTCTGTATTGACTTTATCAGATTGAAATCTGATGGGTCTGGTATATTTGCGAGAGCCTTGTGTGCATTGTTCTGCTGTTTGGTTTTGATAAAATGTGGTATTGTACTTGATGTTCTTTAGCTACGTCAAACCTTGCTTCATGGCTAATGCATGGCATCAGTCCATACCACAAGTTGTGCAACACTTTGCAGCAAAAATATTGATGCTTCTTGGGGATTAAGAGTGTTATTTCAGCGTGAGTTTAATGACAGAAGGGAAGGCAGAATTGGAGGAAGAAGAATTTCACTGCAAAATGAATTTTGGCAAGTTGAACATAAGGAAAAAGCCCCTCTTTCTTTACCATTCAAACATTATGCATGAATTTGTTTGTCTCAGTGGGTATTATTTTGTGACGTCTCAAGAACTGGGGCAGTTCAGGCCAGCATAAACTGTGCCGTGTATCTCTCATCTGACCAAATTCCTATAATTCCACTGAAATTAATGAGGTGATAGCAGGGGTGGGTTTAATCTCTTCTTCGCAGAGCTGGACCTTGGATGTAACCACTCTGGGAAACTGATCACAAATAAAACTTGCAGCCTCTGTACCTATAGCTGAAGAAACACTCCTCATTTGATTGTTTACTCTAACCCTCACAACATCCCTGGCACATGTTTTGCCACTTTCTCAAGCAGTTCCCAACATGTTTTAGGACTAGCCACTCCCTGCTAACAGCCTGTGCAGGGTCAGGAAGTCTGATGGCCCAGGCACAGCAGGGTTTAGTTTGCCTGCACAGTCATAGTGGCAGGATCTACAAACTGAGTGGGCTTCACAGTCCCGGGGAAGCAGGGGTGGCAAAATCAGATGGCACTTGGGTACCCCAGGATGAAGAGGCTTTTTTTAGCTGAGCTTGCAGTGCTGGGCTTTTGGTCTTCATGGCAAGAACTTGAGGTTTGTTTCCCCTGTGGAGTGCAAAGCTCCTTTCTGCCCTAGTCGTGCCAAATTTATTCTGCTCCTTGTATTTCCTAGGTAAGGAGCCCCCTGCGCTCTGGAGGGCAAGGACCAATGCAGAGGAAATGGTCCTGCTGACAGGAGCAATGGGGCCTCCGTTTTTCTAGGTAGCAGCAAGATAATGTTCTCACATTGACCCTTTGGACTCTGATCCAGGAGCTCTACCCACTGGGCTGCCACTCCTGTCTCCCAGGGATTATTGCCGTGCAATGGGGGCAACGACAAGGCGGCGTATCAGCTCTGGATAACAGGCTGATAAATGCACACAAACTGCTCTTTTGCTTTTGGTTTGCATTATTCTGCGATGAAATGTGGTAGTATGTGGTGGTGATTCATCACCCCTCAGCTGCAGCTTAAAAAAAATTTGCAATTTTATTTCCCAAATAAATTCCTTGAGAAGGATTCTGGCTTGCTTTTTTGTTTTATTTTTGTTTTGGTTTTGGTTTGTGATTTTTTTTTTCCTCCACAAATGTCAGTCCCTGCTGGGACCGGCAGTTGCTACTCTGATATTAAGCATTATTACTATTAACCACAACAATAAAAGCAGCAGTGCATACCTACATGAGCCAGCCGATGAGTTTATTAGATGCCACACTTTCTATCATGCAATGAAAATGCTGATGTCATACAGCCTGAATGCATTGATTCCAGCTGAAAACTAGATCATTGGCTTTCTTCCAGAGTATTTCTGAATATCCACAGAATAGTTTTACGGTCAGAGCGTTGCATATTAGCCCAGACATAGTCTGTCCAGATCCAGCAGGTCAAAGGGATGTTCCACACTTACACAACAATTTCTTCCAGCGAGATCACTCCATCTCGCTCTAAAACCAACACTCATACATATTAGAGGGATCTCTACCCACTAGAGTTTGCATGTGGTGTTTTTGCTTATTAAATTCCCGAGTCCTCGGGTCATCATTTGCATTGTGTATCTTACTCTCTTCGGCTGACAATGTTGCAGTATGAAGACACTGAGGCTAATTGTTCTGCTATTACAGAAGCCTCTTGGAACAAAGCAGGTTTGGAGGATAATTCAGAGCAGGTGTTCAGTACCTGGGAAGTTCTGTTGTCCAAGTAACAGATGCCACATGAGGTTACTGACTCTGGTGTTGGTTTTATCAGTCTCTAGATGTTTCAAGCCTTCATAAACAGAGGGGGATCTTAGACAACCTCTATGCATATCTTCCATATCTAATGTTATGAGCATATAATTATTTTATGTTTTGCATAACTGTGCATGTTTTTCTGGAACAAGGTCTGCCTTTATTTTACTGATTATTTTCCAGCTCTCAGTACCTTTTGGGACATAGATTCAAAACTGTGTTTAAGCACTGAGCTTCGTAGATTTTTTTTAATGTTTCTTCATAAAAGTTACAGAAAGGTTATGGTTTCTACAGAAAGCATTCTACAGAATTTGCAGGAAAAGAATGAGAATATTCACTTTTATTACAACTACTTGCCCCCAGGCTGTAGTAAGAAAAACAAAAACTGTAGCCAGTGAGAGAAAGTTTAACATCCCATTGAAGATTCCTTGCAAAATCTCTCCTTTTCCTTCAGCTGCTGCTGTTAATTGGTGGGAAAGCAAAGCAAGCAAGGCTACGGTGGAATCAGATATAGCAGCAACCTTATAAAAAGCCAATGCATTTTTAAAAAGTAACTTTTAAATTCATATGACATATAGTTTTTTTAAATTTAAGCTTTGATTTGTTCCAGGAAACTTAGTAATTGCAATTGAAATGAACAAATGTCAGAAATATTACTATACATTTTTCATTAAATACTGAAGCAAGATGAAAAATAATTACAGAAGTTAATATTAAGGGGGTTCAGCAGGACTTTTTTTGCTTACATATGTTAAAAATGTATTTTTCTTCTTCAACAAAATATGAGCAACATAGGACAAAGGAAAACCTAACTATGACACAGCAATTCCAAAACAGAACCTGCAGAAGTTGTGCCAGGATTTTATCCTGAAAGAAAAGCTGGAATATCCATTTTTAAGCTAGTCTGTGAAATTTGATATTGGATTCAGATGGACATTCCAGGAAAATTACTTCCACATATTACCTGAATACTTCAACTACAAATGCACTGGCAACTGTAGTAACATCCAATTACAGCATTTGATAGTCAAGCAACATTATTTTATGGTAATTATCTTTGATAGCAATTCCTTAGTATTTATTTTAGGTTTACTTTAAAGTATAAATAATAAAAATAAAGCATGCACATAATGTCATAACTTGTAATAATGATGTATATTTACATCCTGTACCTCATCAATGTAAAAGCAAACAACAACCAAGAAAAATAGTCATACTTAGCAGAAGAATGGGTAGGGGAAATATAAAAATAAAATTAAATTTAACAAACCCCCCAAATCACATGGAAATTAACAATTATCTCTCTGCCTTAATGCCCGGGTGAATAAATAAGAATTACTTTCTGCTTTTTTTCATTAGCAGATTGTTTTGCAGAATTATATATGTTTGGTTCATTACCAAACTGAGTAGTAATTAAGGATTTCCGAGGTGCTGTGCAATGACCTGGTAATTCATAGCATTGTAGTTTAACCCCCCCATGTACAACATGCTTGCTGTGCAGTCAGTGTTAGTAGCTAACTGCCAGAGTAAATGAGCTGCAATTACTGCATGCGAAGAGCTAATGAAGACTTGCTGGTACACTCTACAGTCATCGTTTAGTGTACTAATCATTTGGGGAGCTTTCAGCCTATTCAGAGGATAATTCTGTGGGTCATTTCTCTTTTTTAAAGGCTGCCTAATTCAGTATTCCTTAGCTGATAGAGTTGTTCTCCATAAAAATACATGGTAAGAATTTGTAGAAATTATAACTGTGTAATGCTTTTGGAATATGCATTTATATTGCACACATCAGTGCCTACTTTCTAAATGCCAGTTAGAAAATATATGCACATATATATATGTGTATTATGTGAATAGGTGCATTTAATCATGTTTTTAAGAAAGTTTTTAGAAAGAAAGGCATTAAAATATTTATGCTAGTTTTAGGAGCAGCATAAAGTTGGGTTTCTTAATAAATAGCTTGTTTTCTTTCCAGAGGTTATGAATCACATTTTGTTTTTTAACTACCTAGGAGTAGTTAATGAATAATCAGTCATGCAAAGATGTCACACTTGGTTAAATAGCTTAGCCCTGCTTTTACTGCTTCAGCCTTTTATATCTTTAATTACCTTTATTTAGCTGATATAAATCACCCTAGAACACATGCTGTCCTAAGCAGCCCTATTTCTGTACCTATGCTGCAAAGTATGGATTAAGCTTCTGTCTGAAAGTGCAAGTAATCTGTAACATCACCCCCCTTAATTTTATAGTGGTCCTCAGCTAGATCTCCTGCAGCCTTCAAAATTAGTTGTCTTTCTGTCTCAGTCATATATTCTAATAATAATTAGACTGTATCTCTTCTTCTTGAGCGCGGTTATGGAAATCTTTTCCATACTTAATCCTTTTACCTAGAAAGAATTCATTCATTCCCACCCTGCTTCTTCTTAGACGTATTTCACTGCATTGGTATTCTTACTCAGTTGTCTTCTCATGTAGGTACACACGTTTTTGTTTTATGCAAAGACCCTCATAAGAATATGCCATCCTTGCCAGCACCTTCGCTGTTAGAACAAACGTCCTTGTATAGGCAGCTCAAAACCTGTTAATGAATACTCATCCCCTGTTTGCAATCGGATCTGCAGTCCTCCATACCTAAAGAGTTTTGACTCCAAAACTACGCCACACAGCCAGTCCCCAGCTGACAGTAAGATACTCTGTATTTAAGAAAGCAATTCACTCAGGAGTTTGATAACTTTGAACATAAACAACATTACTGTCATAGTAAATGCCTGGAAAAGCCACTTGGCAACCTAACCTACCCAATTGGGTAGCTGTAATGAAAAAGTGATGATGGGTTAAAGCCATAGTAACTAGAAAAGCCAGTTGATGGCTGCCAAAAACACTCTCATGCTAATGTGAATGTCACTTTCCATTTATTTTCTCCTAATCTATCTGTCACAGTGGGCAGACAGATTTGCTATAATATCTAGTGTCTGCAGATTAAATATGATTAATTCTCCAAAATGAAAGATGTGCCTCTTCATGCAAAAAGTTAATTAGGCTCTAAAAATTGTCTTGTAAATCTCCAAAGGAAAGACAGGCAAAAAAACAAAGGCTATAGAGTACCTAGATTATTTCAGGATGATAATGTACTTAGATCTATTACTTCAAATACTGTCCTCTTTTTTGAATGTTTTAACTTCTGTTCAAGGACTACAGCTGATTATATATCTGTGTAGGCACATATACTCATGTCTGTAGCTGAGAAGATGAAGTTGGGTGTCCTGTATTTCTGATTCTGTAACAGGCTTGTGACCAAGGACAAGGTGTTTCACGTTTCTGTGTTTTGGAGCAAGTACATGTGAAGATTCAGACAAGCTTTCTCTCTCACTTCTTCCCTGTCCCCTTGAGCTTTCATCCTGTTTTCAAACTTTTCCCTTGAAACTTCCAGCTCATGATTAATGTATCTATAAAAAAATCTACAAAAACAATACCTACAGTGAAAATATCAACTAAGGGAGAGCAGCATAATGTCAAACACATCAACAAGTCATTAGCACCCTAAGTTTCTGATGCATCATCTGACATCAGCAATGCCTGCAATCAGACTGGCAGAGGCTGCTGATCTGGCTGGTCTTGCTTTTTCAAATTCCTCTTTGCATGTTCACTGCCAGCTGTACAAAACTGATACACCTTTTTGATGAAACAAAGGAAATATTATTGGACAGGCTGCTGATAACAATATGTTGCTATTTGCATATCTAAATGCTGGCTTGTGATTAAGCACTGTAGGCCTGGGAATGGGTGGTTTTCTGTTAGAGTGACTCAGACAGTGTCTTTACCTAGTATGGGAGCTTTAGTGAATAATAATTGCCAAGTATCCTCCCATTGTATGTACACAGAAAAGTAGGAGCCACTCTTTCTAGTCCTGGGAAACCTTCTTCATTCAGTGCATATAGGAAAAAGCAAGCTTTTGCTCTTAGGTGATTTTTTTGTTGGTGTTCCATGAAAACACTGATAACTTCTATTACAGAAAGTTCCACGAAATATTCACAAAGGATTTTACCAGGTTTGGAGTTTCTGACACACAAAAATCTTTAAGACTTATGATCCCCTTGAGTCTGCTGCTTTGATTTTTCTAATTCAGGTATGTCATCTTTTCCAGGACTCAGACAATGCAGCTAACAAAATCATTTGTGCCTCAGTCTTAGTTTACCTCTTTTGTCAGAATCTGGTTCCAATACTTTCCTCTTCTTTCTCTACCTACCTACTTGACTTATCTGCCTTTTATATCACTGCCCTTCCACCTTTTTAGTGATAAATATCAGTGTTCCTTCCAGCTTCCCTCCTCCAGTTCCTGTCGTGCTTCCAGCATTTGATCTATTTTGCTAACGAGTTGATAGAGCTTCTCTCTTGCATATTGTACTGGCTAGACCAGTGCTAACAACACAGGGCAAGGGTTCTATCCACCTACTGCTTATTTATTCTCTCCAAACTAAAGCGTCACTTGGTAGTCAGCCTGGATAGAACAGCTCCAGGTACCCACCCTTTGAAGGGAAAATCCCAGGTAAAAATCAAAATGCCACAAACTCTTTATGACCTGTTCCTTGTATAGCAGGTGTTCCTGACACTGGAACTTCAGGTGGTTTTTGCGCTGCTCTAAGCTTTGGAGATGGTCCAAAGCTGCTCGTGGAAGACCCTGGTGAGACGTAGGTGCATGTTGCATATAACAAGCCATCATGTCACTTGTGCAGAGTCTTTCTGAACTCCACCATTTTCTAAAATCAAAGGGTAATTCTTTCCAAGTCCTCTGATGGATGAAGACCTTTCTCAAGACATTACAGCTCTCCACCCACAGAATAAATTAATTTGGAAAAATGTAGGCAGTGAAGCATGAGAGAAAACTCTCCTGCCCTGCATTTAGCTGAGGAGCAGGTGCTGTGCATGGGACTTGGTGGTGATATGCAGGGGGCAACATGTATGTGGGTTTCACCCTGCTGGGAATTTGCATGCCTATAGCAGTGTCTGTAATCAGATTCATGGGCTCATAAGCTCCCTCCATCACAGTTTGTGTGTACATGCTTTACCTCTGGCAATGCTGTCCAAGTAGTGATGTTATTAAGGAATCCTGGGACACTGTGGGTTGTGCTTATGGTGATGAATAGTGAGCCATGGAGGTGATGCACCTGGGACTTTTTAGGAAGAACAAGAAGCAAGAGAGAAAGGGATAAAAAGGAAAGGGGATAAAGCAGACATGTACAAATACTCAAATGAGTGGCTTGACCTTCTCCTCTGTGTTTGTAGTTCATGTAACACCCAGATCTTTCCACTGCTCACAGTAAGAGCAGCAGGGTAATTTGGAAAAGTCACTATGTGAGCACTTCTACAGGTAACCCTACAAAGAAGTGAGCGTACTAGATGTTTGATGGACATGTCTGTTTGGTAGTGCCATCTTAAAGAGATGGTAGAGAGGGAACTACTGTGTAGGGGTGGTTGTGAAGCAGATGATAGCTCTAACTGGGGAGTGAGCCCCAGGCTCCTTCAGTGTGTGTGTGTGTGTGTGTGCGCTGTAAGCTAAAGGGTGCTGAGAGCCAAGTACTCCTAAATTCTCCTCTGCTGTAATCCAAAGCAGGCCATTTCCATGGTGCCCTGCAGGTGCCCCTCTGCTAAGGCTGTGGGAACAGCTGGAAAGGTGTTTTCAGTGCTCTGTAGAGGGCAATCCTACAGGCAGCAGCGTGGGTGCACCCATCCTCTTCCCTGGAGGGTAGGGTATGACAGTCTGACCTGGTCTGCAGGCAAGATTGAGTAGGTGATAATGCCCTCTAGTGACTTCCCAAAGAGGAAATAGGATGGTGCAACCAAAAAGAGGCTGTTTTGATTTAGCATAAGACATATGATAATAAAGAATTCAGGTCCTCGGTCTTTATTTTTTCCTGTCTGATTAAATGCAATTAATGTATTTATTGCTGGCAGCATAATAAATTGTTGCAACCTAACAAGAGCTTTGTGAAAGATTGGGCTTGATACACTTTGAGTTTTATGTCTCAAGCCTTTTTGTTAAAGAATTCTCTATTAGAGTAGGGTTTGCATAAAAGAAAATGCACAGCTATACTAGTACTCTTTAAATAAGGAAAGGTCTACATTTTCATACAAACCTGCTGGGTTATAATATCACTGTTTCCTTGCCATGGGAATACTTGAAATTCAGGTTAAAAATATAGTAACTGGATTTATTCCCTGCATTCAATCAGTGGACCTTTTTTAACTTTTTAGGGTGTCTTCATAAGTTATTTTTTCCAGCTGAGTTGGGTGGTATTTGGATCAGACATTTTAAAGGAATAGTGTTAGGGTTAGTCATGTGGGCAGTGTTTTCTGAATGGAGAAGATGAGTCATTTGGGAGGAGGGAAAGAACTGTGTCTATAAAAGGTCAACAATTATCAGGTTTTCATTCAAAGGAGCTCTGATCCACTCACCCCCCTCTCTTTGTTATCCACTTAGCTTTTCATGAACTCATCCATTCTGCAGAGATGATCTTTATTGCCACCACCCTACACCTTCAGTGCATTTTATGTGTTGCCAGAATGCATGAAAATGGTCAAACACACAGTAAACATTGGTATTTGCCTCACTCCTTGTGTCTTCAAATGTTTGGCCTTCAAAACTTCTAGGCATGGACTGTCCTCCTGCTCCATGGGTCATATCCAGCCCAGTGTGGTCCTCAGCAGTGGCTGTAGCCTCTAGATCAACACCATACCAGTGGATGGTGGATGAGTTTGTGAGGGCTGCATGAAAAGCCTATGAGCAAAGTGAGGAGCAGGTAGTATTGGAAGTGGGAGAGGTGAGGAGGAATGGAAAAGGGGAAGGAACTCAGAAGAGAACAGAGGCAATAAATTGGAAAATGAAGGGAAAAGGGGGAGATACATTTGTCTTCCAATTCAGCCACGGTCTTTGTATCTCAATACTTCTCCCAAGAGCTGGGAAGCAGAGCCACCACATTTACAAGAGGTGAACATTAAAGGAGGGAGATAGGAGAGAGAAACAGAACAAAGAAAAGTGTGTTGGAAATGGAGCAGACAAAACCCAGGTATGTGTCACAATATACCCAAGAATTTTATCTTTGCTGTCACTTGCCAAGTGACCATCTGAAATAATCAGAGAGTATTAATTAGGTGAGCAACAACAATTCAGTGGGTGGAAAAGTGGGATAATCTGCTTATATTATACATGTCAGCACATATGACCTCTCTGCTAATTCAAGGCATCTGTTCTGCTAGTCCTGGGTGTTCCTCTGAGTGGAAAGAAAAGTACTCTGGGTGGAAACAGATATGCTTAATTAGGAGCAACACCAATTTGTGTTTTACTACTTACATATCTCAATTAGAAGTGGGTTAAAAATCTGCTGGACCCTAGGTCCTGTTTGAACAGGACATCATGCCTGCAGAACCTCTGAGAGGATGAAGTGAGAAGTAAAACACAGCGAGGTGTATCTATTTGTTGTTTGGTGTCTTCAAGTAAGAATGTCAGTTATCAAAGTGAGTCTTGTACTTTGATCATACTTTTTTTTGTGTGTGTGTAGAGGCAGTCTCTTTGTTATGTACACAAATCTTTAAAAAAATTAAGGCCCTACCTTGTTGTCACTACTATAACTTATTGGGTTTTTTTAGTAGTAGCTCTTTGTGCACAGGTTATTTTTACAGATAATGTTTCTGAAAAACAGAGTGAGTTCATGCAGTACTGGAGGAGGAGAATATGAACCTCAGCTGATGAGTTTGAATGGGCAGGTGTCTTGCTTGCACAAGCTTAGGACCGTATTATATGGTCTTAATGGCTTTTCTGCCTGCACTAGTGGACATCCCTTCAGCAATAGCTCTGCCCAATTCGCTCATGTGGAAGAGTGTTCCTTAAGGATGTGTCTCATTATCAATAGAGGACTGTTTCAATACATTCATTAGTTTTCCATGTACACAGTTATTACAGAGGGTAATAAATTCACTAGTGGAAGCACCACCATATCATTCTGCATTCCTCCATTGTTAGGTCAGAGCAAAACCAGTAAGAAATATTTTTTTAATTTTTTTTTTTTTTAAAGGACCCTACACCTCTATGCCCACATGGGTTGAGGAAGAAGAAGAAGAAAGGTTTTCTCTTTGTCAGCCAGGGTGATGCAGAAGCAGAAAGGGTTTCCTAGATATAGGCTAAATATTTGTGCAGGGATTGGTAGAGAATTGTGGAATGCCTTACTGCTATGTCCCTTTTGTCCAGTGGGGTAAAGAAAGAATGAATTAGTAATTGAAATTCTATTAAGATTTGTTGTTGGAGGTATTATTTGTTTAACTTATCCTAGTATAAGGGTGATCTGTGGACCTGGAAAAATTTATTTCTAAGTGCTCATGGTCTTAGTGTATTGATGTTGGTAGGGTTTTGGTTTGTTGGAGTTTTTCAGTATCAACTAAAGCCAACTCTGAAAATTGGGCCTTTAAAGTATCTCAGGGTATGTACTCAAATTATAGACCAAGTTTCCTGTTTTTCCTTAGTTTTTTCCTTTGGTTCCTGAATGTTTTGGTTTGATGGATCAAAATCAACCCTCAGGTTTTCTTAAAAGCCATCTTACACTGCCTCAGTTAAGTTTTAACCAAAAATGCTGTTCAGTGCAGTTCTAGTGATCAGCTAAGAATCATACCGAGATCTCAGTAAAGAATTACTGTTCTAAAGTATCCAGCAAAAAATCTGTAAACTCACAAGATACAAAACTATAGCCTCTGCTCTTCCTGTCAAAAGAAGGCTTATAAAAAGTTCAGTCCCTGATTTACCAGAATAGAATTGGGTCAGATTCTTTTAATAAGGAACTTTTGGCTTTTATTTTTTTCTTTCTTTAAATGGCAGGAAAGTAATTATATTTTGCATTACACTGATTACCAATTTTTCACACTTGTATCTTTTCCCCTATTGTCTTTTGTGAGTATTTTGACTTGCTTAAGTTTTGCATCTTTGCTGCTTCCTACACAAGAACAACTTTGATATCAGTTTTAACTTTTAACATTTTATGCTTTTGGTTCTACAGTTACTTTTATTGGTTCCCTTGATTATTTCAGCCAAGTGCTGGACTCTGCCAAAGTAATAGGAAATAAACAAAATTTTGGAAGCTAAGAAAAGTTCAGCTGCCTATATTATTTGTATAAGACTCTACATTTCAGAATACATTTCACATACCACCAGTCTTCCAAATACTTCTGGGGTTTTTAAAAAATATTTATTTCTTACTGGTTTTGCTCTGGCTATAACAATGGAGGAATACACAATGATATGGTAGTGCTTCCACTAGAGAGTTTATATTTTAAGGTTGAGATAAGAAACGCCAGAAGGTCACAGAAGAAGAAAATCACAAGGTTATTTTCTTCATTAAGCACTACAGCTAAGGAAGATAAACTTTTGTGAATGATGTTTTTAATTTATCCTTTTCCTTCATGTTGTATCTGAAAAAGCAGAATAGATAAGAGGAGCTTATCACCTTTGCAAGGGAAAAAAATAGTTGGGGATGGGTAAGTCCTACCTATAAGCAAGTTGTTCTTTGCCTATTGTTGATATATCACAGAAAGATTGAAAGGAATACGCCTGTGCAGGTAGAACTGGAAGCAGAGTTTGGCTACAAAGCCTTGATGACTGGTGAGGGTACACAGAAGGGTAAGGACCTGTGTTGTATTTGCATAACTTACAGTTGAAAAAACCAACCCTTTCAATTATAAACTAAAAAGTGCACAAGAAACACTGAGATAGCAATTCCTTTAATCCTACACTTCCAGTCACATGATGGGACAGGACCACACTTTGAGGCAATCTGATTTTTTTTCCATAGGTTTAGGATTCTGCCACAATTCCCTAATTGCTGTGGAATGTTGGTAATAACAAGCAGGGTATTATCACTCCATCTGGATTGTACAGTACTAGAATAGTTTGCATTTCTTTAGTCTCATTTACCATGGGGAATTTAGACATAACCTGACTGTTGAACCTACATGACTAATGCTACCTTTTTAGGAGAGCAGAAATTGAGATGAAGGGTACTGGTATTTTTTTTTCCCCCTCCATGATGTACAGATTAGAAAAGTCTGAGATTGGAACCAGGTCTTCAAATCTGTAAAGGATTAATTGCTTTAACCCCTAAACTGTGTATAACTGGCACCAAAACCTTAATTCTCACGGTCAGTGTCACGGGCATACGCTGAAGAAATTAACAGTAGAAACTTCTTTAATGGTGTAACACAGAGTTTTTTCAGGCTTTCAAAATATGCTTAAGAAATACGTAAGAATTTGTATGAATACTGAGAACACATGTAATCTCTTATTCCTGAGACCTTCTTTATGAATACTCTTATGGCTAGCATGGTTATCTGAGTGGTCATTTCATAGTTCTACCATTCCTTCTCGGGTCTACTTCTGTAACACAGAGAATCCACATGCTTGACTACGCTGTAAGACAGCAAAAGATTTGAACCAAGTCAAACTTTTAATGCTGTAAAATCCCCACAGATCAGTTCTAAATACCACCTTACTTGGAGCAAAATATAGTAGGTACTTCACAACAAAATGCAGGATTTCAGTTTCTCAGAATTAAGGTTTGAGAAAGGTGTTGGCTTTTTCACTCCTTTGACAGGTGGGATTTGCAGTTTAAGTGAAAGTGTGTCCTGCTGACTACTTTTAAATGCTTTATTATTTATGATTTTTTTTTATTTTCTACTCAGAACGGAGAAATACTTGTAATACAATAGAGTGGTCCAGATGGTGAGTACCAGACAGTGGCAGAGAAAGAACTGAATATATTTAAGACAAGAGGTCTGTGTGAGTGGCTTGAATTCTCTCTGAGATGTTCTCTTCCTTGCATGTGACAGCTACACAGCATGTGTTGAGGAGGAGGAGGAGAAAATGTCATAGTTACATGGTACTGAGTTTGCTGGTAGCACAGTTACCAGTACCTCCAATAGTGCATTATACATTATGACCCTAACAGTGTATAATCAGGCTGACAAAGAAGTAGCCTTTTGTCTGAATTAGCTGGTGAGAGCTCAGGACCCCGAGGCACCTATATTTTGTGTCCTACTCTCCCCTTCTTGTTATTGTGAAGAATGTGTACTGAAATAACCAGCTCATTTCCCACAGTGTAACAGCCATCTGATGACCGCTACTGACCTTGACTAGACTGGAATGATTATTTAGTCATTTAGTGTGGGAGATAATGTTAGTCCAAGTTCTTGGCCATACTTCATCAGTTTCTATGCTAGTGCATGTAGGCATGATGAACCTATCACAGCTGTGGTTTAATGGGTATAAACAATTAAGTAATTATAAATCAATGAACTCTGTAACTCTGGTATTATAATAATTACATTTTAAAAGGCACTACTTAGTTACAACTCAGGGATTATTTACAGGCAATAATTAAGGTCAGACTGACTTCCTCCTGTTACACAGAGTATTTGTATGAGCAGCATGTCAAACAATAATTAATTTAAGGCAAACCTAATTGCCTAATGTACTGAAGTGTGTCATTATGCTAGAGAATATGTCTTTGTGTCTATCACTGATTATGTTTTAAAGAGAAAATATATCTCTTTTCTTAAATAAAATTGTAAAGTGCCTTAATATTTTTCAGTTAGAATGGTATAATTTTATTCAGGGCTATTTTACTCAGCACACAGGAAAGGGAATAAAGTTACAGGAAAAAGAGTACAATGCATTCCATGTACAGAGCAATCCTACGAAGAAAGAATAGATGGGAAAAATTAGTGCAATCATTTTACAGTATTATTCCTCACATTATATTTTCCAGTGCTTTGTCTGGTCTAGTTTGCAAAGATGCAAATTATGTTGTTTTTATTGCTTCCCTTAGGGGAGATTATTCCAGTCTAATAACACTCACAGTTAGGAAATTTTACTGATGTTCAAACTGTTTTTCTTTACCTGACTTTACCCCATTGCTCCTAGTTGTAAACTCCCGCTGGCAATTCGGAATTGTTCTTCTCCTTCCTGGGTGTTCTGAGCCAAGCAATACACAAGTATTTCTTTTAATCTTTCATCGAAGTCTATCTAAATGATGGACGATTGGGCCTCGGAAAACATCCAAGTTAGAACACAATCTCTGATCACTGCCCTGTGTCCACATATATATCTGTGCAAGGACACACTTGTGTGCACAGACATGTGTACTCAGGAAATACTTACCCCAGACAATTCTTGGTAAATGAATTTATTTTCCAGTTAGGAGAAAAGTCACTTCCAGAGTGACTTGAAGAAAGGTGAATTCATAGAGCCAGCACAAAGTCATAACAGTGAGAAGGGACCCAAGGTGGTCTCTGGTCTGACCCCCATTACAGAGAAGGGTGAACTATAAATGCAGACTATGTTTTACAGGGCTTTGACCAGTTGAGTCTAGAAAAAAACCCTAAAGGTCACCTTGTTCCCCAACCTTTTCTTGGTGACCTGTTTGGATACACCATTTCCTCATTGAAATATGTTTTCCTTTGTACCCAGACAGAAACTAATCCTGTGCTTGGTAATCTTCTGGGATTCATTTTATGTTTGATATATATACTTCAGCAGATACAGCAGCTGTGAAAAGTGGCCGCATGAAGTGTCTCATGATCTTGGAAAGGCAGCACAGACTTCTCCAGTTTTGGTCAGATGAACATTTTCTAGTTCCCTCTCTGTGTTTTGCTTTCCTGTCCACTGTTAATTTGTTTATATGATAAACCCTCAATGTCTTGGAGATGTCTTTGGAGTAACATCCTAAGAAGGTGCAATTAAAATGGGCTCATATTAGAACACTTTAGATTGTAGTCATACTATGAGAGCTATTGCACAAAATGTTGAAAAGCTTTTGCTGTTTGATGACATACATTACATGACCATTGGTAGTCACACTGTGCAGTCTTTCTGCATTATCCATATGAAAAGTGGAATCTTACACAGGAAATACCCTTCTTCCTGGTCATGATGCCTCCATCAGATCACCTCAGTGACACTTCTTAAGGGGATTCACTTTCAGACCCTGGTCTGAATAACCGCTAATTCTATTGCACAGACTCTATGCTCCATTCCTAAATGGTGCTTCCCTGTTTTCTCTGCAATCCTACTGCTAAACAGATACAGAGCCTTCCTCAGCTCCCCCTCATTTTCATCTCCATTGGCACTCGATAATTCAGACACTGGCTGGTGCCCCTTCCTGAAATCACAGAAACATTAAGGTTGGAAAAGACCTCCATGATCATCTAGTCAACCCACCCACCTACCACCCATATTACTAGCTAAACCATGTCCCTAAGTGCCTCATATAACCTTATCTTGAACACATTAAGGGACAGTGACCCTACCACCTCCCTGGGAAACCCATTCCAATGCCTAACCACTCTTTCTGAGAAGAAATTTCTCCTAATTTCTGACCTGAACCTGGCGCAGCTTACAGCCATTCCCTCTTGTCCTATTGCTCCTTATCTGTGAGAAGCGGCTGACCCCCAGCTCACCACAACCTCCCTTCAGGCAGCTGTAGAGAGCACTAAGGTCTCCCCTGAGCCTCCTCTTCTCCAGGTTAAACAGTCCCAGTTCTCTCAGCCACTCCTCATAAGACTTGTGTTCCAGACCCTTCACCAGCTTCATTGCCCTTCTTTGGACACGCGCCAGGGCCTTGATGTCTTTCTTGTAGTGAGGGGCCCAAATATCTAAAATGTATCAATATATCTCACAGTTCTGTCAGACTGGATGATCACCTTGGAACTGCATCCCTCCCAGCTGGAGGTGGCACTGATACAGAGATGATACCTAGCCTTTTTGCAGCAGCAACTATGGTGATCAGTTTTTTAATTTATATTTTTTAGCTAGAAAGCTCTAGGTCTTGCAGTCTTGTTGAGACCCCTGTCCCTTCTTGCTCTCCTCTATGCCACTTTCAGATACCATATTTGTTGAAGTGGGGCTCCCAGTCCTAGGCTCAGTATGCCAGCTGAAGTCTTGCTAACACTGAAACCAGATATTTCATGTGTCTGTCAGGCTGCGCTCTGCTTTACACACCCAAAGGTGATGTTAGCCTCTCTCATTTTTTTTATTGTTGTGGTAGCATAATGTTTACTCAAGTGCAGCCTGTACTCAGACAGATCCCCTGCCTCCATGTACTCAAAACTATTTTTGCTGGACAGTCATTCCTCATTCTGTATTTGTACAGTTGAAGACATCTGTGTAAGTGTAGCATCTTCCACTTGACCCTGTTATCAAACTGTATTCTGTTTTACTTCCACTTTCTTGAGTTTTTTTGCTGATACCTACAACAGTCAGCACGGTTTTCTGAGGCTGTTCTCCATATTTTATTCAGAAGCAAAGGTTTAATAAAAGGCAGCTGCAGTACTCTCAGAAACAGAAAAACAATTTGACTAACACGTCAGACATAATTCTGTTTTGTAAAAGTCACAGTATTTGTAATGGGGAAAATAGGCTTTAGTTTAAGAAGAGATATGTGTGAAAAGGAAACAAAATAGAATGCCTGTTTTATAGATAGATGCAATAGCAAAATGACATATACTTACTGATACAATTTTTCTGATAAACAAGGATGAAGTATTTCATGCAAAGGCTGCAGAGGAAGCCATTTCACAAATAACAAAATGAAAGAGTTCTGTTCCAGAGTCACTGCATTTGCTTTTCATTTAACAAAAAAAATGTGTTTACAATAAGGTTATTTTGTGGAGATCTACAGATACATACGAAACCCAAAATAATAACTGAGGGATACTGTAATATCCTGTAGCAGAAATATTTCAAAGGGGACAGGCCTTTCAGAAAGCTTGGCTTCTTTTCAAGAACCAAAACAACTAGCAGCACTCTTAGACACTTTTACCACACATGGCTTTGAGCACTTATGAAAATTTGCCTACAGAGGTGGGTGCCGAGCACGTGAAAAAATTATCCTTGAGCTCTTTGGAAGATCTGGCTACATTTTAGACAGATGCCTGTTCTATGATCTCTTGCCCTTTGTTATACCAAAGGCCTTTGATATATCAAATGAACTGCTTGTTGACAGATATTTNTGTAGAGCTGTAGCTAAACTTTACATTTAGAGGGAAAGTCAAACAGCCAGCCAAGCAATCAATCAAATTTCTCAGTCCCTTGAGAGGACCTGAAGGATACAGTCCAAGTGCATGCCCAGAGAGCCTTTGTATCACTCCAACCCTTAATTACATCAAGGCTTCATGGTTTTACTAATGTTACTAAAAAATGTTTGCACATATTTTTCCACCACCAAATCAGGAGAAAATACAGCGACCTTTTATGCTGATGCAGGAAATGATTAGCCAGTTTGGAAAGTACATTACAGGTAAGTACCATAACTAATCCCACTGCAGAATAAATTGTTACTAGTAAAAGAAATAACAAGAGTATGTGTACTTGGATGCATCCAGTATTTCACAAAGACATGATTTTTAAATATTACAGACAATTCTAAGTTCAGTGTAGCACCCATTTACTAGGGTTTCAGGATTGCATTCATGTTTTTCAGGTATACATTTTGACACAACACATCATTCCTATTTTCAGTCCTGCTAGCATCTGTAGTACATAATAGATGTTCCTGGAAAACTCCTCATGTATCTAATTGACAACATTGTTGTGGCTTTCCTGCATTTCTGAACAGCCAAAATGCAGTCTGATGCAAACCCAGATTGGAGCAGCAGAAATATTTTGTCTGTCCTCAAAGTGTCCTAGGTGAAACTGTAAGGCAGACTGCCTGGAAGAACACTTGCATCCATGGATATAAAAATGTCCCAGGTTTTTTAACATATGCCTCTCCTGCTAAATTAACAAGGGTAGTAATTATTTACAGCACTAGGCGGTTAACTTGCTCTTGTAACAACTACCAGTCCTATCCTGATTAATCAGTATTTAATTCTGCATTCCACTTCTCTATTGACCTTTAAAAATACTTTTTGCTACCTATCAGACAACTGTATATAGTAGAATTATTTTAGGTCTTATTTGGATGATTAACCCTTTGTTTTTCAAATTGCTGGGAAGGGTAGACTTGTTCAATGTATTTCTCAAAATTACATGAAAGTAGTTTCTGAGCAATAGAAATGGTAGAACTGTGCCATGGGTGCAGTAATCTGGGCTCCATCATAGAAGAAGACACAAGTGCTTCTTTTTAGAAGATATTTGTTTACTTATTCCTCATAGCCTCTTTCCAAAGATTGTACAAGAGATGCTTAGCTATAACAGCAAGGTTGCATAATAGATATGGTTTAGGATGACTTTTAATCTTTCCCGAATCTTCTCACTAAATCGTGAATGATATGTAGCTGATGGAAGAGATACAGGAGAGAAAGAGCAGCTGGTGTTTTGACTGATTTTATGATATTGTAATTATGTTTCTAAACCTCTGCCAGGTGCTTTAACAACTCTAGCTGGGTTTTATTTTATGTGGATGTAAATAAATAAAGATTGTGGTTAACTTTCTTATTTCCTGAAATAAGACTTTATACGTGTCAGTGAAAACAATGTAATTGAGGCTTAGGGGAAAAAAAAAAGGAGACAATTATTGGAACTGTGCAACCAAAGTAATGGGGTGCTTGAGAGGCTGACTGCGTAGTTAGGTAGCAGGTGATTTAGCAGACTATTTATAGCCCATCAAAGGGTCTGTATTTGTCTTTTAGTAAGAGCATGACAGCCACAGAATGACCAAATACAGCCTTCAAATACGAACACACGGTGCAGACAATGATTGGAGCCAGCATGGATGCATATTTTATGGATAAGTCATTGATCAACTGAAAAATGCGTTGCAAATTGATGACAGAAGTTAAGCAGTAGGAAATGCATGACAAAATGTATACGGAACAGATTAGATGTCAATAAAGGGGGAGAGGAGAAGATATTTGAATACAATTGACACAGCTGCTGGGAAGTTTGACCATCATCACGCTACATTACTTACTCTGCTGATTCAGCAAAGGGAACCTGTGCAACCGATCTGGTCTTCATTTAAGTATGTGTTTAGTAGTGACTGGGTGAGTGAAAGTTTCTGACTGGTGGGAGAGGGAGGCTCCTGCCAGTGATGTCAGGCTAGTGGATTAACAGCCAAACCTGGAAGAGCAGCTGGGGACTTTGCAGAATCAGTGGGAGTGGGACACAAAGTGGGAGAAAGGATTTGCAGTTAGGAGAACTTAACCATTTAACTTGATTCAAATTTAGATGTTTAATGTGGTACAACACAGATCAGATAATAGTAATAACTATATTTAAAATAAACTGCAGCTGACTACACAAAAAGCATAAAAGTGGGAAAGAAGCAATCCTATTCAACCCACAATGGAAAAGAGCTTTTTGTGAAATGCAGCTATATTTTCTATTTCATAAAATACTTTTTCGTTATTTGTTGATTTAAAATGTCTTGTAAAATCATACAAGATTATAACAAATCTCATAATTCTCCTTTTAAGTCTCTATGATGATGGTGATTGTGCAATTTGCATTTCAACATAGAGTTATGCTCTCTGGACTCCAGCCCTACTGGAGCATGATCAACTTCAGGGTAAATAACAAAGAGAGGATATAATTATATGTACTCACAGGAGATGAAAATTAAAACTGTTTTCCAGTTTATAGATGTTAAATGGTCTTGAGCCAATTAGCAAAATCATCTTTCACCATAATTTATAGCAATTAATTTATTAAAGTAAGGGGTGGTCACCTAGTGCAACTTCTTAAGCAGTTGTGCTTCTTTGAAGGATAGGCAGAAGTCTTAAAGATTTTCTCTGCTGTGGCAATCAGTCCTTGCCAAAATATGTAAAGCCGAGGCCTTATCCTCCTCTAAATCCCTCCTCAAAACTTTTTTCTGTTGTGATGTTGATGAACCACTCCCATCGGTTAGGCAAGTAGTGAGCTGTAGTGAAGTCTGTTTGCTTTACAGTTATTCAGTCTTTCCAATCCACTCCCACCTTGTGGTTTATCTGTTCCATTCATCATTTTTATCCTGCTTGATAAGAATGCTGGTAAATCTCTGATGCAGGAACTCTTTCTCATTATTGTTTGCAAAGCACCGAATTAAATGAAATCCTTTCATTTGGGGTTTCTAGGTGTAACTATAATATAAATAGTAAATAATAACTTTTGTAAGATTAGAATTATCTCTAACCCAAAAATGTGAAAATAAGACTTTTGTAGGTGATTTGCAGTGCACTGTGAGGAACTAAGCAACAGGGGAGGCACAACATCACCAGAAAAAATCCTGCCCAGTAATATGGAGGAGCATTAATAGATTTGAGAAACCATGTGTTCACAAAGCACTGTCCAGATCAGGAAGTTAGAACAAAAGGTATTTACATTGTAAGATGCTTTTCAGTACAAAGAAAATTAATTTCTCCATACTTAGGTCCAATTTATTGGTTGTTACTAACCTGTGCACAAAAAGCTTCCCACATTAATGGAGTTTAGGAATAAAATGTAACCTGAAGAGTCATCATAGAATCATAGAACCACATGTTCAAACCACAGGAACTTGTGGTCTTGTCCTGCAGAGAAAAGTGTTTCATCACAGAAGAGATCTTTAGTTAAACCTTACAGGAGAGGTTACAGGTGAAAATCCTGGGTCATAACCTCAGTGTGACTTGGCTTTTAGCATGTCTCCTTGGTTGTGATATCGATGATTGGGTCAAAACCAGAAATAAAAATGAATACGCAGTGCACCACTAAGCCAGGACGGGAACACTACATCTTTTGAGACCTCTGTGTAACTGGTCATACCTGTTCTATATGAGTACATTCTTGAGAAGCTTTAAAGGAAACTAATCATAATAAATGACAGGCTGGGTTAATTATTACTTGGTAATTCTTCATTTAAAGTTTGTACTAAGATTCTTTTGCAGTATATTCTTTCATGCAGAACATAAAAGATGTAATTGTGTGTAGAGTGGGCGTGATGTTTCCCTAGGTAAAGTAAGGAATAATTTGCCCTGCATGAAAAACCCATGCATGTTGTACATGAATATCCCAGTCTATAGGACTGCTTCTACTAGTTGCTTGCACAAATTGAGGACAGCCTCTTAGTGCTTAGGAGTGACTTTTCTTCCTAGCCTAATATAAAAGAGAAAGATTGTTTGGACAGTACAGCAGTAATTTAACAAAACCTTCCAGACCCATGTCCAGAACTTTACCCTTCTCCACTCCATACATCAGTATATCTCAATTAGCTGGCCTGATTACTCCACCTTGTAGCCTTGTAGGACTTGTTAAAAAGCCAGGACCCAGACTCTGCTTCCTGTCTCTTGATTTGCTATCCCCAAGGATGAAGCAAGTAATTTGTACTGAACCTTTTTGGCTCAGCTCACTGAAGTTAGTATTCTGCCTTCAAGAAATCTGTTACAGACACCACCTCATTGGTTCACCAAAACATATGTGGAGCTTCTGTATGTGCTTCACATGTACAGTTGTTGCACCAAGGAATCTGTGTGAGCAAACAGAGGCACTGGACACATAGAATGAGACATGGGCAGATAAAAGTAGAAGTCACTTTGGAAAACATCAGTGTAATTTTTATAAAATAATGCAATATCCTGAGAAAAGGGGAATGATAGATGATCCTCCAGCATTTTGTTTATTCTTCTGTAAAATAGGAGTCTTCTCTTTATTGAATTGCCCACTCAGAGAAACCCCACCAAAACAAAACTGAACAACAAAACAATGTGGAAAAGCCCATGCCAGAGCAGGTACATCTCACAGTGTCTGTGGCCATGGTTATGCACCTCTTACAGATGTTTTGTGTTGGAAGCCCTTTTCCATTCCCTGCCTCAAGAAATGGTGACAAACTGGTACTATCTCCCTGTGTATATTCTGGATTTTTTAGAATAGCATGAAGAGCTCACAGTGCATGAGGGAGGATGAATGAGCTGAGTCAACATCAACGCAAAAGTTAAGGATGAACCTCAAAACCAGTCACTTCGGTCGTTGCTGACTGATGTTCGTTTGTTGTATCTGGGCTAGTACAGATGAAGAAGAGACCAAGGTTAAACTGCTAATTTCAGAAGTTTCCATAGAGAGCGAAAAATAAGAAAAGTACCTTTGCTCCAGGGGATCAGGAGTGATGTGCTAGCTGCACCACATACACTGAAGCAAACTATAAAAGTAATCACCCTGTGGAAGACTGGAACCACACTTTTCAAAGTTTGTTAATCAGCCACTTTAATTAGTCCTAAACTTACTCCCCCCTCAAGGCAACTTTCTTTATTAGTAGCATTTCTCTGCAGGTATTTTGGGTTCATAGGCACCTACGCTGCTCTTCGGGGATCTCTGCACTGTGGAGCTCTTATTACCTCAGGAGAGTCCAGGACGTTTGGCTATACCACAGAGAAATGCAAGCAATTACAGAGGAAAGAAACTTGTTCATCAAGCATGGGGAAAATGGATGGTTTGCCACAGGGTGCTCATTGTTTCATGGCACAGCCATTGTTTTTCCTGTTATCAGCCATATTTAGAAAGTAAATGTTTTTCTAAGCTTTGCTATTTTTCTGCCCTTTAAATAGTCTTGTTCTAAGTCTTCATCCCATATTTTTTCTATTGTTTTCTTTTTTTGGCATCTTAATGTCCCCTTGATATTTTTAAGTCTGTCATGTTTGACTTATTGAAAAAGCTTGCTTTTCACTTTTCCATTTCCTTTCTTTATTCTCCCCTGCATATTTCTCTCCCTTTTCCCTAGTAGTATATTTATTTATTAACTACACTTAAGCAGTCTCAATTGAGCATGAGGTCCTATTATGTTGGTCACAATCTACAAAGCATAGCAGAAAGGAATTTTATCCTCCTTTCACAGATAAGTAAAACATGGCTCTGGCCAGTCAGTGTCTTGACCTGACCCACGTAAGGAAGCCAGATACTTTCAGGCTTCACACCAATTAGAATAGGATAGGATAGAATAGAATAATTTCAGTTGGAAGGGACCTGCAGTGATCATCTAGTCCCACTGCCTGACTGCTTTAGAGCTGACCAAAAGATAAAGCACATTATTTAAGGGCATTGTCCAAATGTTTCTTAAACACCGACAGGCTTGGGGCATCTTCCACCTCCCTATGAAGCCTATTCCAGTGTCCCACCACTCTTTCTGTAAATAAAGGCTTTCTAATGTCAAGTCAGCTTTGAACCATTCCCACATGTCCTGTGATGGGATCCCAAGGAGAAGAGATCAGTACCTTGCTCTCCGCTTCCCCTCCTCAGGAAGCCGTAGAAGGCAACGAGGTCAGCCCTGTGCCTCCAAACCAGATAAAGCCAAAGTCCCTGGCCACTTTTTGTAAGATATTCCTTCCAGCCCTTTCAATAACGTTGTTCCCCTCCTCTAGATGCATTTGAGTACCTTAACATCCTTCTTAAATCGCGGGGCCCAGAACTGCACACAGTACTCAAGGTGAGGCTGCACCAAAGCTGAATACAGTGGGATAATCCCCTCTTCTGACTGGCTGGTTACACTGTGTTGAAGCACCCCAGATGCAGGTTGCCCTCTTGGCTGCCAGGGCACACTGCTGACTCATATTGAGCTGCTGTCTACCAGCACCCCCAGATCTCTTTCTGCAGGGCTGCTCTCTAGACACTCCTCTCCCAATGTCTACTTGTGCCTAGGATCACTCTATTACAGATGCAGAATCCAGCATTTGGACTTAGGAAATTTAATGCCATTAATCTTTGCCCAGTGCTCCCATCTATCTAGATCTCTCTGGAGAGACACCACCACTTCCCAGCTTGGCATCAACAGTAAACTTGCTAATGGTGCATTCAACTCCTGCATACAGACTGTTGATAAATATGTTCAACAGAACTGTCCCTAGAATTGAACACCGAGAAACCCTGAGGAACACCGCTGGTGAACTGGTCACAAACCAGATGTAGTCCTATTTTCTACAACCCCTTTGAGCTCTGCTATTCAGTCAGTTATTCACCCAGTGCACTGTGAACCTATTCATCTCACAGTTTGACAGCCTGTCCAGAAGGATGTTGTGACGGACAGCCTTGCTAGAAAAAATGGAGTTTTCATGAGTCCCACTGTTACAAGTCAGTAAGTCATATCTCCCTTTTTTTTTTTCTTTTTTTTTTTTTAAACACACATTTTCCCTCTGTGTGATCCTTCCTCTGTTCTCTTTTGTACTTTTCCAGAGAGAATACTTTATTCTCCATGTTTACTAACCCTTGGCCACTTTTCTGAGTGGATATCTTTACACTCAAATCAGCGGCGCTGATCTCGGGTTTCATCAACTACAGAACACCTGTATTGCATAACTCAAGTAAGTTGAACGGTACACCCATCTTGAAATAACACTAGGCACACAATTTAATTGCATAGTTACTGTGGGAAAAAAAACAAAACAAAACAAAACAAACCCAAAATTAATTATTTGATGGTAACCATTCAGTGACTCTATCGGCAATAGCAGTAAACTTGCTTGTTTAACTTAAGATAACACTTTTCATGCTTGCTATTTTCCAGTAGTTGTGTAATTGAACGGTGTGCAAACAAAATTACATTTTGGAAAAATCCTTGCACATAAAATCCCAAGGTAACACTGCAAGAAAAGGTTACCCCTACTACCTTCATAAACATTACTGGCAACAGTTATTGTAGCTTATTCAAAAGCAAATGGGGAAAAATAGAGTAAGGGCCTCCGTTGCGTTCCACCCATATTCTTCTGCAGGGTAATTGGGAAAGATGCACAGCTGGGGGAGATGGAGGAAGAAAAGAGGTACTTGATTGACATGTATAAGTGAAGATCAAATAGTCTCTTTGGTTCTGTTGTCCTCATTTGTGCTAAGTGATTTGGGTAAGGGAAGGTTATTTGAGTGACATGGTGAGATATATGTTTAGCTGCATCTCATTTACAAAGCAAAAGGACTACTGTCCTGTCACTCTGAGTTACTACTACCTCGT
Source organism: Zapornia atra (assembly GCA_013400835.1). NCBI lineage: Eukaryota > Metazoa > Chordata > Aves > Gruiformes > Rallidae > Zapornia > Zapornia atra. The sequence continues at coordinate 144,072 of VZTU01010304.1, forward strand.
ATTCTCCAAAGCTAGACTTCTAATTGTGAGAGAAAGAATCAACTTCCGCTAATGGGAGTGGACAATAAATAATCAATGCATCTAATAATTACACTCTAAGTTTTTAATGGTTTTGGCTAAGATAGAGTTAATTTTCGCCAGAAGTTGAGATTGGACAGGTAAACATAACCAAAATAACCAAAGGGTATTCCATACCAGTGACATCATGCTCAGTATAAAAGGGGCCTAGTCAGGGAGGGGCTGTGCAGCTCGAAGATGTGCAGCACGGGGATGGTCCAGCTTCAGGACAGGCCTGAGCGTGTGATCTGAGTAGTGTGGTTTGGTGAGAAACTGCGTTGTGTATCAGCAGTTTTGTATATTCTGTTCTCAGTCCTGTTGTTCTTTCCTTCCCCCTGTGCTGTCCCACTAACCTGTCCTTACCACAACCCACAAGGTTTGCCTTTGTCTCCCCATTCCCCTCCTCATCCCCCCAAGGGAGGGGTGAGTGAGTGGATGTGTGGTGCTCAGATGCAGGCTGGGGCTGAACCACGACAATATGGAAATGCATATTTTGTTGACAAAAGAGAAAACTGAACTTTAGACTTTTTAAAAGTTAAAGAAGTTCTTGAAAGCAGTTTTGAATGATTACGTTTTCCAAATGGATTTCAGCATCCATGGATGCTTGCACATGGACAGAAAGAACCACAGTCAATGTACAGAAGGATCTACAAATAAAGTAGGATGTTAATAAGAACCTGTTTGTTCAAGTCATAAAGTGGATATTCCTATTCCAAGATAAAAAACTTAGCATTGTCACTTCTTTAGACCAGAAGGCTAGAAGTCATTATGACCCTGTTACATGGTTACTGTAAACTCCCTTCCTCTAATAGGACATACACAATGGGGCTTTTTCTGCTTCTAATTGAGTTGAGCTTAACCCCTTTCTAGATGGAGCAATGTAGTATTTAATGCATTAATGTTACCATGTACACAAAGGCACAATATATCTGTGTTACTGTATTGACTCGACATCACATTTACTCATTTGTATGCATGTCAGCATTTGAGTCAGGCCTACTATCATTTTTTCTTGGGTGTCTGGAAGATTGGGATGCAGTATCTCGAGTGCTAATGTAATACAGAGATCTTGCAGAAACAGTATCTACTAGAAGTTCACAGCAGCTGTTGTTGTGTCTGTATTTTGTTGAGGTGCTTCATTATTAATGGGAATTCTAAGGGAGTTGTTATCCCATATTAATGCATAACAAGAGATTTCAATCTATTATTGAGTCATAACAGCTACTGGCATGGTGCTTTTTTCAGTAGTAACTGGTTGGAGTGCAACCTTTGGACATGTTCCTGCAGCAACACCCACTCTTCTAGGGAAAAGGATTATCAATGCAAATCACAGGGCTGTGTTTATTAAAGGTTACTAATTTGAAAAATGAAAAAAATTGCTGAGATAAATGATTGGTAAAAGCCTCTGTCATCCATTTCAGGACCAGCAGATGATTGTAGGACTCATGGAAAGCAAAAGATGTTTTTGTTAAAAGGGAGACCTGGAAGCTTTGTTTGCTTGTTCCTTTGCATTTGTTCTAAAGTGCTTCTTTGAACCTCCATTTCAAGAATCAAGGACTATTCTCAAGCATCCAAAGAATTTCTGTTAGGGGTATCTAATACATTGTTTTTTCCTTTGCCATCTAAACTTCTCCTAGAATTGTGCATAGTCACCAAAAGCCTGGAGTAACCAGGCCTCTACAGCAAACCTAAGCCCTGTAAAGCTTTGCTGAGTGACAGTACTTTAACTTCCTTCTTCCTAATCTTTCTCTAGCTTCAGCTATAAAAAACTGGGAAAAAGTTTCAAGTATCTATCTAGAAATTAAACATAGATTAGAATTCAAGACTCCCCTTCCTCATGTAAATGATCTAGCAGTTGCTTGAGGATGTATAGGTGCCCACTGCTAGGTCCTACTGAGCCAATGGATAGTTTCACAGTACATTCAACAAAAAGGAAAGAGTGTACTCCCTCCAATTTTAGCATAACTGAAGTTTACACTCTGTTAATGGAGATGGGAGAAACTTGGTCACACCTCCTCATTACAAAAAGGTATCAGGTTCTCATCATTCTGAAGGAAACACAACTGCCTGGGTACAATTTGAAGGAGTTACTAGTTTCTTCTCCTCAGGAAGAAATAATATTCCCCATTTACTTTTTTTTTTTCAAAGACATTGCTTAGGCATCCATCTTTAGGGATGGATTCTAGGCTGAGATTTCTCAAATAGGAGGAAGCTCCTCTCTGCTAACACCCAGATGCAGCTTAAGATTGAAGGCCTAGTACTGTTTGTATTGTTTGCTGCTGGTTGCATATTCTAATTCACACACAGCTTGTATTTTAATATGGAAATATTCTTATACCTTATGTACAAAAGTTGTTACAAGGAAGTCCATTACAGGTATCAGAAACCTGCATCCCTTTTTTTGGATAGCACTTTCAAGCTACAAGTGCTTGAAAGATGCATAAGGAAGTACAAAAGCTTTACAGAGCTTAGGTGTATCATAGTTGAGTCAAAGAGCTGAAACTACGTCTCTGGACAGGAATTGACCAAATAGGACATTTTATAAAGGCCCAGGAGACTGTTTGGATTATAGAAGCTAATTCCCAAGGAACTACAAATCCTGAGGAAATGCTGTATCCTCTGCTCCTAAAATCACCATCTTATGCTCAGCCCCTAACAGGCAGCTTGCAAGAGTTCTGCAAGGAAGGCTTCAGCTGCTTATTCTCCAGCCTGGTGAAATAAACTTTGTCCTGATCTTAGCCTTTCTGACATTTTAGTCTTTCTACCCAATGTAAAAAGCATACAAGACAGTGAGAGGTTTTTCCTCAGACATTAGTAATATTAACAAGCACAATTTCAGTGCAGAGCCAACAAGGTGTGAAAATACAACTCATGAAACAATCCTGAATTAAGCCTCCCCTGCCTAACAGGATTTCAGCAATCTCTGCTACACTTAAGCTGTCTGCATTTTGTTTGAAAATTACTTTTTCGTCTTATATGCAGAATTTGAGCTGTCATTGCCACTGGACAGATATTTCAGGATGAAGTTAGGGGAAAACATTTTCTAAAAAAAATATTAATCCATCTTGGTCAACTGTAATTCAAAATAGCAGCATAAAGATTTTAACAAAATATGCAAATGAGAAATATCCTGAATTAGTTAGCATCTTTGTTTTAAAGGAGAGGGTAATTACAACTATAACTAAGCTGATGTGTGTGAGATGAAACATAAAGTTCTTGATCTGTTAGCTTTTGAGCATATTAAATTTGCATCTACGTCTTAAGGCTTATTGTGTGATAAACTTAATCCCATAATGGGAAATCTTCTTTTGACCCAGCTGACATCTGAAGCACAAGGCTAAGTCTGGCCACTTAGCTTTAACTTTTTCAACTTCATGACACTTCTCCTGAGCTCTTCATGGCTGCTTTTCTCTAACATGTGTTTTGTCTTTTTTTCTTCCCTGTGCAAGATTGGTTTTGTTACTGATGTATTAATTGTGGTTTTGTTGGTTTTGTCACTGATGTGTTAATTGTGGTTTTGTTACTAGTGCATTACTTTGAATTTGGGGAATTTCAACACCCATTTCCTACGTTTTTTAGCTTTTTACTGCATATGAATATTCTGTATTCCTTCTTTCATCCTGGAGCAGTTCTTATGTGTGGACACTTCTTCAGTGGAGGAATCTTTGTAAAACTATCCTGGGTTCTTGCAATCAATTCTGAATATATTATGTTGAAAAAAACCCTCAAAATCACAAACCTGTAAAGATAAGGCAGGTAGGAACACTGTGGAGAATTACAGAGCTCTGGAGGATTTCTGGAAGTGAAGATGTGAATGCCTATCATTAATAATAAAGGAAGTAAGCAAAGTAGTTTCGGGAATATTTTTTTTTCCCCAGAAGTTAAGCCTTCTGATAAATTTCTTCATATAGATTTCTGCAGAGATTTCCACATAGACAAGAAACATGGTTAGGGAAAGCTCACGACTTACATAATACTGTCACATGGCATAATGCCACAACTTTGGTCTCAGCACTGGAGCCTGGGAACCTTATCAAGTTAAAGTCGACTATATATTATGGGGAGATACTAAACAAATATAGCTGGGATTACTGTCTCCCATCCTTTGTCTCCCTATGAGAACAGGTTACAATGTACTGTCATTTCATTTTATTTAGCAATTAACCTTGTGCAACGTGAGTTTAGGGTTTCGCTAAATTATCAAGTATTGTCTACTTGATTGGCCATTGTTCTCTTCTGGTCAAATTAGAATTAGTTTCTCATTTTCAGTATCTGACAGTTTTAACATTTCAAAAATTTAGGAGAAATCTGTGTTGTACTAACTACTTAAAATGCCTAGGCCTTCCTTTTCAAACAGCAGTCTTCCTTATCGAGAACTAGAAATTTCAAACAGGAAAAGTTTGGCCTACATCTTAATGTAGGTTCATTTATGGCTTTGTTATTACTAAGAATGGGCTAACTGTTCAGGCTACTAGGATTGTGCTTTTTGAATCCTAATAAAAGTATACTAAAACATGGTACTAATTTGTAGTACAGTGAAAGTGTTTTATTATTGCTTCAATTGCAATACACAGTGGCCATTGTCCTACTCATTTAACTGTGCTTATCTACTAATGTTCTTACCACTGCCACTAAACACTTTCTTATTTAGGTGTCTGAGACCTTAATTATATTCTCTCTTCCTGCCTTTACAACAGTTAAAGAATTTGTTATCATGTTTGTCGTTCCCTCACTTGAAACATTATTTTCCTTTTGTGCCATGGCTTGAGGCTTGGTAGACCCATCTGTCACTGAAATGGTGTTGAATGGGTTCTCCTCCTTCTATCGCTCTTCAGAAAGAGCAGCTAACCTCTTCCTACTCTTACACATCGCTTTGTATCCCCATGCACTTTAACTGTGGCAAGGATAACAGTAGCCTTGGGGTTTTTTTGTATTTTGGTTTTGGGTTTTTTTTGTCTCTCAACTGGACTTTTGGGTTCAAATAACTTCATCATCCAAGTTGAGTAAAAAATAAATAACCTTTCAGACACTTCTACAGCACCCCAGCCATAAGCCTCTGAGCATGTTTACATGGAAAGGGTTATCAGATGAGAAGTGTGACAAAATCTTTATTTTGGCAATGGGATTCTCCAAACAAAAATGTAAAGTGCACAAATGTATTTAAAATGGAATTCAGGGACCTCCAGCACTTACTAAGTGTTAAGCAGTCAAGAAACATTTAAATGCTTTTATTTTTAGTTGCTATTGTACTTTCTCTTGAGGCTCTCCTTCTAAACTCCTATGCGGACAGTCCTTTATTTATATACAGGTTGAAAAAACTACCCACATTAATGAAATCTCTTTGGTTTTGGCTATGCTTGTAATAGGTGTAGTCCCAAACCCTTGTTCTTGTGGTGCACACAGTATTTCAGAAATTATCATAACGTGAAGGTGAGGGCATTAAATAAAATGATGACCCAAGAAGATGTGGTGGATTGATTTTGAACATTGGACTTAAGTCATAAAAGGAATAATTTTTTTATTGAATGAATTAAATTGTAGAGACTGTTAAGTTAAACTTAAAATAACCTTTTTAAAAGTTGTTGAGGATAATTAATTAGCCAGGAGGAGCTGGAGCCTGCTGCTGCCAAAAAAAGTGCTCGGGGACTTGAGATAGAAGTGAACGATAAGAAGCAGCTTTCATGCATTCAAATAAATTACATGTTGGGCTTGGCTTAATCCTGGCATCACAATGATCTCTGGGGTTTTCCCTACATTATCTTAGTCTATGATTATGCAAATATCCTTTTAATGTAGCGACTCCTTAACAGGAAATTTAGTCTCATACTTGCTCATATGCTCTTGCAACCAACAGACGTTTGCTTGCAAAATCCTGGAGTGTCTGAGGTACAAAAGGCACGTTAACCTTTTCAGTACCAAAAATTTTGCAAACATGCAAATAACTGAACATGCTTGGATATGTCAGGGATGTAGCAGATGAATCAGGAAACAGATAAGTTTCCTAACGCAAAAATATTCCTGGGTTGTTTGAAAGTTCAACCAGAATGCAAATGGCATTAAGTTTACATTTCGCTTCAAAGATAGTGAGCAAAACACGGGAGGGAGAAAAATCTTACAGAAAAGCAGGATTAAAACTGCATAAAACATGGAAATGAGACAAAGCGTAAAGACAAAAGAAATGTAATCATTAGCATTAAAAGAAATGTAATCATTAGTGTTAAATGCACAGCAACCTGCTGAGCCCAGCTGGTCTGCCATCAGCATTCATGCGTATAGACATACTCCAATTTATGGCAGCAATAATGTTTTCAGGAACTGCACTGAAATGGGGACTGTGGGGGCAACCTGCTTTGTCTGGAGAACAGAATTTAAGAATGGGAATGAGGTGTTTCATCTGGAAAGACAAACAGCTGGTATCCTTTGGGAGGGGCACAACTGAAGTCACAAAAATCGTGCTGTGCTACTTGTTACAGTATTAATGTGCATCACTGAGTAAGCAGGAAAGCTCAGTTCCTGATTTCCTGTTTTTGTAAATCTCTGCTGGGTGAAATTATCTTAAGTAACATTTTTCTTAAATGAAGGGTTTCTAGTATAAGAAGCAATCTTTCTTTTTAGGAAAAAAACATGAGTCAAGCATTTGCTGCCAATCTCGGATATACCAGTGGTTAAATTGGCATCTGGTACTTGAGGTGCCCTCTTCCCCTTCTCTTTTTTACCCCCAACTGAAACACAGACAGCTAAATCTTCGGACTTACAGGGGAGCCTAATGAAATTAAACTCAAACTTTCCAATAGGAGTTAGGGTAGTATCTGATTCATTCGAGCTCTTTTGAAACTCCCATCAAAGTAAAGTGTTCAAGGTATGACCTTAAGGTAACACTTGAATCAGCCACAAAATCTAGACTTCCAGTTCTTTACTTTAAATGTAAGACCTATTCTTTCTTCTGTATCCAGTGTATTCTGTTTGTAATTACCAGAAATTACCATTAGAGAAATTGGTGCTAACCTGAGACTCATTTAAGAGCAAGAATTTATGCTTAACTATTTAAATAAATTCTTGTTGATCTGGTTTCTGGAGATTAAACTCTGTAATTTTATCTGTCATAGATCGGAGGAACTTGCTGGTACAACAGCACAGTATCTTAGACTAAGAAGAACCTGCAACACACATAGGTAACTACAGGTAGAATAGGTGTCTGCAAATGCTGCACTGGAAATAGGACTTTCCACGATTCCCCACTAAATCCCATCTAGTCAAACATGTTCAGTCCATTTTTGGCATTGACTACTAGCCAATTAGTTTTTTCTGACTGTTCTAGCAAAATCCAGCAGATGCTAGATTAAGTCTGAAGATATATAGATAAAATAATAATAAAACCCCCAAACTATTTGGAATTTATTTTGGTTTTGGTGATTAAAATCCTAAGAAACAGCCAACTTGTGGCTCCACCAGAGGTTTCACATCCGAAGTAATTTTGCCATGGTGCACTCGGTACGCCGAACCACCAGCACTCAAGTTTAGCAGAAACAGATCCCTATGCTAATGACATCAACCACAAAACAGTGAGGGCTTATTTATGTAGCGAACCCTTGGGTAGTACCAGGAGAAATGCCTGAGAGCTCTTTTTCAGACCCAGGAACTTAGAAATTTGCCTTTTACAAATCATGTCAGGTAGCATTCTTCTAGGAGCAACATTAAGCTTTTTACATTAGGCTGACTTACAATTGACCTAAATATACAGATTCACTCGCTCCTCTGAAGGCTTTGATCAGCTGGTATTAAAGCACAGTCCCAGGCACCTCTATATTCTCCGTTACAAAAGGTTACCTCAGCTCCAGAGGGCTGTCCTGTAAGGCACAAATTTCCTTTCACTTTACACGTAGGGAAAAAACCCCAAAAAACCCAAACCAAAACCTGCAAGAGTTCACCTCCCCTTCTAACAAAAGGGAACTATAAATCCAAAGTGGCTTCAGAAAAGAAGCATTCCCCTAATTTCTTTAATGCTTATGAATCTGTAAAGTATGTGACTGATAACTCCTTTAGATATCTTATCAGCTCAGAGGGTTTTTTTTACAGTTTTGAAATTACAAAGCATTAGTGTTAAACTATGTATTTTCTTTTGTTCCTTGATACATAAGACATCTAAAGTGCTCCACCTTTTATTTCACCAATTTTCCATCTGCTATAAAATGACAAAAATATGTTACAGACATATTTGCCCCCTCAAAATTAGAGGAAGGCCACTGGTTTATTTGTATTGTTCCTTGAGCCTGTGGGCTTTTTTCGATACTCATTTTTACACAACAGTTTCAGAGCTGAAGGGAATGGGATGCAGGTTGCCCAGGCATTATTACAGCATTCACTGCAGGACCTATACTGGCATCACAACTGCTTATTGTTAGAGCTCTACCTCTTCAGGTTTTAAGATGCTGTATTCTGCAGTTTTATTTCCTTCTTGGAAAGCAAGTAGGATGTTTGCTAGGGAATTACTTTTATTGGGAAATACTGGAACTTAATTACTATTTTGGATGACCCAGTTGAAATGGGAATTATGCCATTTTTACATAAGCCTATCTGGCGATACTAAACCTAGATAATCGGCTCCGATGCAGATCAAGTCTTTGCTGAAAGCGTATAAAAATATCTAGCTGGCTTATTAGCTTACAATTAGTATCAGAAAATGATGTAGACTTAAAAATCATGGGAGTTCAGAAGTTTTAAATCATAGAGGATGTTTTCATGGTTTGGTTCTACAGAACTGGAGCTAACTCTAAGAGCCTTCTGAACACTTTGGGAAACACTAATCATTTCATAAGTTTATGAAGCCACCAAGGCTGTGAAGACTTTCTTTGCTGGGAGTTCACACATAAACATACATGAGAAGAACTTATTGAGCTCATTTCCACACCACTGGATGGGACTCCGAGCACCTCAGAATCCTCTGTGAAAGAACTTTACTACTACTGCTATAGAAACTTGGTATTTCTCAACATATTCTAGAAAGGCTACAGAAGGGCAAATTGTAGTTGGATGAGGAAGTATTTGTAATTAACATGACCCCAGAGGAAAATATTTCACACAAAAAATACCTTTGCTGGTGAGTGTTCGTTCGTAGTTTGTCATTATACATGCAGAACAAAACAACGCTGTCAAATCATCTTTATCCTTACAAATTATCAGTATTATGGATGAATACAATTATGTCCTATTCTGACAGCATCATCACAATACCGAAGGAATTTACCTGATACAGAAATTGAGCAGTTTAAATAAAGAATTAAAAGCCATAATCAATAGATGACAAAAGACTAGGTGGATTGTCGGATCAGGAACTGTTTTCTTTAGCATGCCCATTCCCTTAGTTTTTTAGAAAAACTAAGGGAAATACAATCTGCTTTCCTTTTATGCCATTGGCACCTCTGAAGTCTTGAAAATTCTTCAGAGATGTGTTTTGTGTTCAAGTGGAGCACAGGAGTATGCAGCCTGTCCAAAGTCACTCTCCGATCTAAAAAAATAGGATTTTTCACACAAGTTCTTACTGCAATCCACATATACTCAGGATGTGGAGTCACTGCAAAGTATTTGCCCCTGTGAAGTGTCTAATAATAAAAAATTATATCAATGAACATATAATCCACAACCTACAGTAAACCAGCAATAAATCATTATTTCACATTAATTTCCCTCTCCCCCTAAATCTTAAAGGTTGCACAATGCAGGTACAGCACTCCATACAGCAGTCAGCCACAAAACCCTGCCAGCCTGGCACCACTCCTCTTTCCAAATCTTAGTATCAGGTGGCACGAACGTTTGAGAAGGGAGCTCAGAAATCAAGTGAGTAGCATAAACCACAAAAGAGTTAATGCTCTTCCCGTGTTCCTGAAATGTGTAAGGAAATCCTTAAAATAATTAAATATGGTTATTCCATTAATTTAAGAATAGAATGGCAAAGACGTTGTCCAATTAAAGTCACTGCAATTGATGAGTCTTGCAGTCCAATGACGGAGGGGAAAGAGAAAAAAAAAAAAAGTCCTATCAGAACTTTATGGCAATTACTGTAACAAACCTTCCATTGATACCTGACTGACAGGGACAGGAACATTTTGGAGGGAAGCTTTCCTGTGGAGAAACTCTGAAGCATCCCAGAGAGGTGAGAGTATGTGATTTTAGTAGAGGAGTACTCAGCGTATTTCTGATGGTGGATCGTTCCGGAACAAGTAATTCCTGTGGAGCGATAGATTAATCACTTGAGGTCTTGGTCTTGACTTTGACAGCCACTGTTGGCCTGGTAGCAGCAAATGTTAAGACGTGCTCTCTGGTGCACCACAGGCTGCAACTGCTACAAGGACATGGAGATAAGAGGGATGTGGTTGCTGACAAACTGATGGCACTGCACCACCACTGGTGGCTACCCCAGGCTGTCATGGCACAGGTGACCACATCTTCCGCTTAGGAACAGCTGGTACCCAGCAGGATGGATCAGGTCAGAAGGTGCCTGGCTTGTACCACCTTGCCTTACTGCAAATGAGTTTTGTCAGCACCCAGTGACACTGTTACGTGGGCACACAACTACCCACCAAGCCAAACCACAACGTTTTTTGTTCAAGTTCAGCACAACACAATTACTAGAGATTAACAGCATATGTTGTGCTATAGTCAGCCTGATGTCTGTATCTAAAGAAAAGTCAATGCTGATTAAAGGGTCAAAAATATATTAAGTTTCTTCCTGTCTTCTTGGTTGAGCAGAATACTTCCTGTCGATTTCAGCTCTTCAAGAACTCTACAGAATACCGACAATAAATGCCTGTCCACAAGTCACCAACTAAGTCTGAATAGTTATCCCCACAAAACAGGGGAAGCATTGTTTGTCATCTCTGGCTTCAGCCATCTCCCCTCTTGCCCCAGCTCCCGTTCCCTTTGGATGCACCTCGGAGTTGATTCAATGTTTTACCAATGGCATATTAGGAAAAACGGTTCTTTCCCTTATTTCTGCAGTAGTTTCCTCTTCGGCTCACGAGCAAATTCACCTCACAGCTCAAAAAGTGCCAGAGATGATGCAAGGGGAAGTGGTGGGAATGCATGGCCCCTAGCACAAAACAACTGGTGCTTACTCTGTCTCAATTCACCCTTGAGACTAGAGTCTTGATAATCAGAAAGTTGGTCAATCAAGGCTTAGTCTGGTGCCACTGGGGGGCCATTTCAGGGGATTTTGAAAGAAGATGCTAAGATACATTAATATGGGAGGCTATATTTTATTGAGCAGTTTAATATAATCTACCTTAGGTTGGCTAATCATAGGGGAAAAAAAGCTACTTTAAAGTTGTAATAAACAACATCTTACTGAAAGTGAATGAATTAAAAAAGATAAAAACCAGACAAGACACAGAGCAGTTTCTTGGTAACAATTTTTAAATGAACACTATAAAACTGTATGCTTACCACTCATTATAATTACAATTAAGAGAATTTTAAAATACATGTTACAGGTTTAATTAAAAAACCCACCCTATTAACACAGCATGTATGAATCAACAGTTAAATCAACGTTTTACATTTTATACCTAACTTCTAGTTGAAGGGTCATCCTCACCTTTTCCCCCAAGAATAAAGGCTACTGTAACTGTCAGAAATGGAAACCTAGAACAGGTTAATGGTGCAGTAGTAGAGCAGGATAAGCAAATGCAGGTTATTGAAAACAGGAATTTTTAAAGCATGCAAAATGTTGTATTAGCTCTACATAGTTTTTTTTTCAAAAGCGTTTTATGCACCTGAATTTTTATTCCTCTTACTGTAACATTTGACAGGATTCATAATATCAGAGATTGCTCAGCATTTTGGTCTTTTTTTTTTTTGCTTTTTAACTCTTCTGTTTAAACAGTCAAAACAGATTGCTAACATCTGTCAATCTGATGCGTATAACAGCACCCCCTTCTGGTTTTAACAGCACGAAGTAGAATCTGGAACTCCCATCGCTCTCTACAGGAGAAACAAGATAAAAATGAAGATATTCTAAAACTAGGTATTTAGTCGTAAGAAATAGGCAAAGGAATATTAACAGCACTATGTTAGCCCAACCTATTAATTTGCTGGGGCTGAGGAGCAATTTTAGAATACTTTTGCAGGCCATGAGGTAACTGTGCAGATGTGATAGCTGTCTTCATCACTGTACGTGGTGGCAACACTCCAAATACCTCTTTGTGCAGAGACTTCCTCGATGACAAGCCTCCTGCACCACTGCTTCCTCCTCTAGTGTGGGCATACAGGCTAATGATCCAAGCACCTGCCTGTTCTGCGCTCACGCTGCCCGAGCAGCCATTTGTCATCTATTCTGATGAAAACATGGTGGGTGGAAGGGATTATCTGATTGGCCAACTCTGTGCGACAAGTTAGCCTATTCTGTTTCATGAGACCACCACTTTGGCCAAGCAACTCCTTTATAATCTCAGCACTGGTATCTTTAAACTTGCATGGATTTGCAGGAAGACGTGTCCCAGACTCTGAAGTGTTATGCTGCCGCTGCGTTTTGCCATACCGAGCTGCATATTGCTTACATGAGAGTTGTTTCAGTGGTCCTTTGTGTGAAGTACTGCCTGATCATATTATCTATGTGCTTTTACTTTTAATTTATGCCAGCATTCATCATTGCTACATTAGAAAACAGAAAGTCATGGTAACTTGTCATGTGAGGTAAACAGGTGACACTAATCAATGAAACAATCAAATTGCAACCAGCCATCTCTGCTGAAGGAAAAAAAACCCGAACAACCCACCATGTAAGTAATACCAGTGAGATGGACTGAAATCAAACCTGATCCTGCAAGCGGAAGAATAAAAGTAGGTGTTCAAACATTGCTCTATAGATTTTCTTACTAGGCTGGGGTCTTTCTTAATCCATTGGCTTTTTCTGGCAATGCTAGATACAATTTAGTTTTAAAAGAACAGTTGCACTCCATGCTGTACATAGGTGCTAAAATATGCACAGGGTATAGTTAACTATGAGTACGTATCTTTTTTTGCATTGTGTGGTAAGGGAGCATTATTTCAGGCAGAGATAAAATTGCAGTGGTAATGGAGTGGAGTAGGGGGAGATGTGCAATACTGAGGTTTCCTGAGTGTGAAAGCATTCTGAAATGATGGTGTCATCTGTAGTCTCTCCTTCCAAACACATCATCTCTACAGATAAATTCACACCTGAGTATCAACATTGCTGTCATTTACAAGATGCCGTTTTCTCCTGCTGGATGTTTTGAAGGATCTAGCCCATGCTGCTTCATCTGCACTGCAATATCAAACAAGTAATCGTAACACTCACACCTAAAATTGAAAGGGAAAAAAAAGTGAAATGTAAAGTAAGGCTCAAGTCTGATAATGTTTTCTGAAAATTAATAGTTTTCTTCCTTGAGCTTGACACCACCAATGTGACGGTCTAACTGGACAGCTCTATCATAATTTATTTGCATTACTGTGGTATGGAAAGTGCCCGGCATTTTTGCTACATGATCCTGATTTGCTGCAGTTCCATCAGCAAATGAAGAACAAAATTCCAAAAACTGGGCTAGGGCAGACTACGCAAACAGTATTGGCAGGTGTCATACAAAAGCAGAGATTAACTGCAGATTTCATATGAGGAGTGACAGGTCCACATGAAAGGAAAATGCCGGAAACTCTTTCAGACAGCACTGATATCAAAGGAAAACCAAGCAGTGGAATAATGGACAAACTAATTCCCAAAAGCTCCCTATAGATTTAGTGAGGCCAGAACTTAATGTTCTGAATCATGTCCGTGGGTTGGAAATATACACTATATTAAGGTCATGAAGATTTTGAGGTATAATGGCGAAAGGTACCATATTCTTAAATCATACTCACATTGTTTTGGCTTTTTCCCATGTTTCTCCCCATACATAAACTCCATGGCGTCTGACCAATACAGCACAAGAGTCTGGGTATTTTTCCATTGCATGTGCCATTCTTTCCTTGAGATCCTTCTCTTCTGGGGTATTCTCAATAATGGGAACCACTAGTGTATCATCATAACTAAAAGAAAAATGAACATTCACGTATTTAAAAACCTGCTGCATTTGGATGAAGCTTTTCTCTAAGAGATTCTCCTCTGACACATGTAAAAAATGTTAGCAAATTCCCAACACAAGTGATTTTACGTTCCTCTTGTGAATCACGCGGTAGCATAAGAACTCTCAGGAACATCTCCCACTCTCAAATGTATTCTAAGCTGGCGATACCTGAGCTACACTTGGGGCACAAACAGAAAGTAACACTTTAATGTATTAGCTGTAGCCATTTGTTCTCTTATCGCTTTGTAGTTTGGTCCCTTTATAATTTTTTCAGACTCTTCATCCTGTATTGGCATCACCCTACAAGCAGTATCTCAGATTAAATTGTTTAAAAGAATCACATCACGAAGAAGGAAATTAAACTGTTTGCTGGAGAGCAGGGAAGAAAAAAAAAAAGTTTAGGTAGTCCAAAAAGCCCCTGGAAATAAGATTGTCCTGCTAAGGCATATAAATAGAAAGTAGAGTCAACACATGAAAAATAAATTCTCTGTGATGGAGTCATTGGTGGGCTATATGTGATCTTAAGAGAGCCTGAGAACCCCAGTTCCAAAGACAAGATGATGCATGTTACTCAGTGGAACTTGCCTAAGAATTTCTTCTGAAGGAGGACTGGGATATTTGGCGTTGTTTGAACCTTAATTAACACTGGCAGAAACTTGTTTAAATAGTTTAATAAGTCCTCAGTTCAGGTTCAGATTTATCATTGAGATGCCATAGATATATCACGAGTGGATGCTAATAGTACTTACTTTTACAAAATACAGAGAGAAAGCAACGGTAAATATAAACCAGCTTGTCCTTCAAATCAAATATTCAGAAAATTAAAAAGTCCCATCCCTTACAGTTTTCAATGCTGATGCTTTCCCAAAGTAATCTATAAAAATAACAAATGAAGAAAATTAAGTGGTTTTTGTAGGTTTACTTTTACATTTTCTGGTAATTTAAATTAGATTTTGAGTTTTTTCTACTAGAGACGCCAAATGAGCTCAGGGATTGGTTTTGTAGGTTCTGCTTTCTATATGGACATGGGTTTGGAAGCAGGCATAAATATCATAACTGATTCCTAATTATAATCATAAGATTTTTATCAAGAACTTGTATCTATAAAACCCCAAAAAGACTCTTAATGGGTTAAATACTTGATATGTCTTTAGTTTTATTGAAATATAAGCAACCTACATCTAACTAAACTTTCATGCAAATATCTTGGGACAGTCTGAGGCTTTCAAAGCCATTTACTACAGATCCTGTTATCCTTCTACTGAAGTCAAAAGTAAAACTATTCCAGCATCACAGGGATAATTGCTTGTGATTATCCTGTCTGTAGCAATTTGCTAGCTAGTTTTCAGAAAAGGTTTATGTAATTGGAAACAATATATTGTGAATCTGGTTTTTTGGAAGATCCCACTCTGTCCTATCACATTTCTTTTTAATTCAATGAAGACCCTTGTGTGGGGCAAGATAGTGGAATCGATCTAGTATAGACAAATACATACTTAGGAACCACATAATCTGGAGTTTTGATTTCTTTACTTTTTCTGGTAAATGAACAGGATGGCACGGGACAACTCTGAGATATAGAGCCCAATAAATACGTCTCCTACCAAACATTTAAGAATGGTTGAGAATTCAAAATGCATATCCAAAAAAATAAAATTGGTGTGCATTTTTAAAAAACCAACATTGCCAGACAATTCAATATAAGGGAAGTATTTTGCCACGTTAAAAATACAAATGCTAGTGTTGGCAGGAAGGTAAAGCTGGCAAGTCAACCAAAACTGGATAAAGTATGTCCAGGCATAAAATCACACGCCAGACATATGGCTTGCTCCCTTGCCAAAGGGCAACAGTTAGTTACAAAAACTAACATCAAAAAGTGGAAAGAATTTAACATTTCAATTTTTCATCTAATTGTCACATATTATATAAATGTTGTCTGCAGATCCCAATTCAAGACTCTGTGGGTGGAGTTCTCAAAACAAGCCATCACACATAATCTGGAATAACTCAGCACTTACCTCAGTGCTCATCCTTGAAAACTAGTAACATCATTTTTAATGCCCCATTTATTCTGATTTTTTCTTTCAAAGTCTGTCAAGCAAAATCTGAAATCCTCTACTCTCTTAACATGCCCTAAACTAGCACAGGCAGCGATATGTTAAGTCCACCCAAATGTAGTTTGTAGGTTGTCAAACCAACCTAACGCTGGCTGGCTCCAGTTCCAGTTTAACATTGTGTAGACGTATTAACGTCTCTGTTCTTGAGATATCTGTCAGGACACAGCTCTTTACTTGGTTTGTTTCTGTACCTCAACAGCCCACAGTGGCCTTGACATTACAAGATTTAATCTTGGATCTCTTCCGTAGGCTTGAGACATTCTTAGGGAAAGCCAATGACTGATTTATTCCACAGGTCTTTTTACTTCTTATTCCTAATATGTTTTATTACACTCTTCAATGCACATGACTCAAGAGACTTGTCGTCTATTCGTATTGCTGGAAACAAATGATCAAATAGCAAGTCTATTTTCTTAAATATAGAGAAGTACCGGTAATAGCCTCCTGAAGTACACTTCTGGATTCCTTTTATCATCTCCTGATGTGTAATACTGAACTCAGTCCCTGGGTAAAGAAGGGTAGCCATAACAGCAGCTTTGGAATGAGTATGGATCACTGCGCCTGCCTCTAAGAACAGAAAAAAGAGGAAAAAAATATTTCTAGAACTAGTTTCAAAACATGTCTGTTAATAACATTTCATTCACATACTTGATTTGTTTCCTTTGGCTAGGCATCTCAACAGATGATGATCTACACTATTAGAGGAAAAAAATATAGGGCAACCTAAATAAAGCTATGAGATTATTACTCATTTGTGAAGGGTAATTTTGCATTGTCTTAGGACATTAGTGTTAACTTGCAATTAGTGACAAATTCCAGGAGAAAAACTACTTGCGCATATTGAAAGAAACACTACTGGTGCAGTTCTTTACATACTGCAATGACTGAAACACTATTTTTTATCAGAGTTCTGAGATTCTAAAGAATTCCCAAACTTACTTATGGGATGAAAGTTTAAAGACTCACAGTTTCTTTTTATTATAATACTCAATTATCCACTGAGTCTCTGAAAAAAAAAATTGCTATAATCTTACTGTGTCATGAATGAAAGACAGGTAGACAATAATTATAATTTACCTATAAAGTTGCAATGTTGGCCAAAAATATGAAACCAGTTTTCCTTGGGTACACATGCAAGCTTCTGGTGCAGGAAGATCAGAAGAGGCTCCCTAAATCCTTTCTAAGGTGTAAACCTTACACAACTCTCTTCACCTGCAAAGGAAAAGTTTGATACTTTTTTTTCACCCATCTGTAATTTAGAACCTTTGATCACAGCTAATGGTTGTATAAGGATCTAAACCACAGTTGCCAAATAGGCAAAACTACTGGTATAAAAATGTCGTAAATCTCCCACAATGTACTAAGATACTGAACTAAAAATTACTGCCAAAAAGATGACACAGTTATAGCTACATGAGAAGATTAAAATATAAATTAAACTCAGAGGATGTTTCCACAGATTTCCTTCCACTGTACATATTCCTTTGAATTTTTTTTTTTTATAGTTTCAGGTTCATTTCACTGTAACTTCCACGTATAAAGAACGTGTTATTGAATTTCAATTTTGTGGATGTATACATGCAGTGTTTCAGTCATTGCTGAATTAAAGATTTGCTACATACCTCTCATCGTGTAGGCATTCATAAAGAGAGGTGTGCATTGGCTTTTCTTTAATTTCTTCTGAGGTGGAGGACCACTGATGTCCTTTTCATTAATGTCACAAACAAACATATCTTCTGGCTGTAAAAAAAGAAGAAATCACTCTAACCTGTAATGGCCCAAATGGTTTGGGTTTTTTCCTTTTTTTCTTCTAGAGAGACAAAGATATATGTGCAGAATATTTAATACAGAATGTGAATTTTAACTTTGTAGAAGTGCTGTAACACACTGCATTTATTCTAGTTTCTAATAATATTTACTGGCATTGTGTCATGTGAAATAATATTAGGTACTCTTTTAAATCAGACTGCTACAAAGCAGATATTTGCAAAGTAAAACTTTTTCAGAAAGGAGACAGCTTGTATCTAAATAGCAGATCACAGATTAAAAGCAGTAATTGTTTCAAGGAAGGAAATATAGGTGTATTTTTCCTTACCCTCTTAAAGAATCAATAAAAGACACGAACCAAATCTACGAATAATATATTTAACTTGACGAACTGGTTTTTTAAGCTTTGCTTTTAGCAGCTTTACATGAATGTTACCCTTTGCATTAATCAGCTCCTCGAATATTCTAGTTATTCACAGCAGCAATAAAACTTTATTTTTAATGTTATTTTAAAAATCAGCAGGAAATACAGTTGCAAGGGATACCCTTACTTGCTGTGCTCAATCCACTGCTACTGCTAGCAAAGAACAGACCATCACGAAGTTCCACATTGTGCCTTTCCCTGCCTGACTTGCTAACATTCCCAACAGCACTGCTGCAAAACCCCAACTTTCTATCAGTGAAGAGATTCCTTTCACTTCTCAAAGTATCTATCCTCAGATCTATAAAACAACAAATTATTTCCACATATTATTCTGCTCCGACGGAGTTCCTGCTGTCATAAAATACTATTTCTCCATATCCCCTCCACTTATATTTTGGGGTTTCTTTTTATGGGGAGAGCCCACTCACTGAGAATATCAAGACAAAGATTTGTAATCACTCAAATGAAAAGAATCAGAGATGAGGTGTTAATGAGGTGTGTCACACACAGTACCTTGAAACTGTAGCCAGACTGCTATAAAGCCATTCAAACTTGATAAAGAATAAAGATGAATTTCCTTAATTTTTAATCTCACAGTTTTCTGTGTTATAAAAGCAAAGAGACCATGAAGACTCATCTACCTTGGCCACTGAAATGCATGTTGCTGGTGGAGTACTGAGTGAAATCCTCAGTTGTTTCAGAATCGCAGACAATAGCATAACAAGTTTCTGAATTTACCTAAGGAAAAATTAAACTCTCAAAAAAGTACTTTCATCTACCTCAAAATGAGCTCTGAGGCAAAATTACAGTTCAACATACCTGTATTCTTTCTTTTTGGACTCCTGAAGGAGCGATATAGATTTCATTCCTAGGAAAAAGTTACAGACAGGGAAAATCATAAACACAGGGCTGTTCAACTGCAGGGGCATCAGGGCTCTTGATCCACTGAGAAGAAAATAGCAAGTCTGGCTCCACATAATTTAACAGCTTTCTTGTTCCTTCCACAGACTGACATGTCGACGGTTTTCAAAACCAAATAGAATCGTATAAAGGCATATGAAATGTTTTATTTGCAGGGGTACAAAACCATGCTTTCAACTTGGCAAGAGATCTGAAATATGTGTAGGAAGCGCAGCCTTGTTTTTCCTATGAAGAAAAGCACACAGCATCCCCCTGCAATAATTCCAAACTCAAAGCCCCAGAATTCAGAATAAAAATTGAACAAGAGTCATTGCATGCAGATACTGATCTATGACAAAACAGGTGACAAACTAGTACTTAAAAATCCACAGACTAACTATGGATAATATTACTTAGCTGTAATAGTCTACAATGGAAATGTTTTGAGTTTTGTTGAAAGTGTGAAGTTTAGGGGTTTAATGCATTTATATATTTACTTGTATCAGTAAAAAGATAATGCTAATCCAGTGCAATGAAATGACTGAAGTTCAAGTTGAAATGCATCACTTTTTGCAAAGTTTACATGAACAAAGACTGTAAAATATGATTTACATTAAAATTATTTTAATATGGTACCTGAAATATTTTCAGTAATAGCAAAAACAAAATTCAGATTATCTTTCTCAACGGTAATTACTATCTGGTTTTAACAGTAACATACCAAATTCAGGAGCACAGAGACATCTAGTGAATAATTAGTCAAGTTACAGATACAATTCCTAAGGATTAGAAGATAGTCATATTTCTGAAGAACACTTAGAAGAGCAAAAAAGCTGGTGAAGGTTTTGGAGCACAAGTCTTATGAGGACGAGGTGAGGGAACTGGGGTTGCTTGCTCTGGATAAAAGGAGGCTGAGGGAAGCCCTTACTGGTCTCTAGAGCTACCTGAAAGGAGGTTGTAGCCAGGTGGGTTGTGGTCTCTTCTCCCACGTAACAAGTGATGGGACAAGATGAAACAACCCCAAGTTGTGTCAGGGGAGGTTTAGACTGGGTATTAGGAAAAATTTCTTCATCACAAGGGTTGTCAGGCACTGGAACAGGCTGCCCAGGGAAGGGGTTGAGTCACCACCCCTGGAGGTATTTATAAACCATGAGATGTGGTGCTTAGGGACATGGTTTAGTGGTGGACTTAGTAGTGTTAAGCTTACAGTTGGACTTGATGATCTTATCGGTCTTTTCCAACCTAAATGATACCACAATTTTACCATGCTAACCCTTCCAAAAATGTAACTCGCAAGATGATGTACTCATCATAGTGGTGAAATGGCTCTGAAGCACCTCAAAATATAGCTTTATCATATTAACATTCACGAGTTAACACTGCCAGCACTGCATTAATTTAATCTTAATTGATTTGCACAAGCAAGATGATTGAAACCACAACATATCGAGAAAGGAAGTGGTGACTCAGTTACCAACGAAAGACAAATGTTTTTCTTTTTTTAGAAAATAACCACAAAGGGAAAGTCTGTTGATGAAATACAGCCTTTGAAATATACAACACCTGACAAAGACTTCTAGATCCATGCTATCCCACGTCCACATGAGCGCTTTTGAGTAGTTGATACAAACTGCACAGTAAACAATGCTGATCAGCATTAACTGGTAAAACCACTTGTTATAATTTCAATCAAATTTCAGTTTTTCTTTCACTATTTCCTATGTAATGATTCTAAGCTAGTCTGACCTCTGCCTTGGAGCTATTACTTTTGAAATACAGCTCTGGTTACTGTAGGCATAAAACAGTAGAGCTCAGATTACTATTCCTAGACTGTGTACAATAGTGGTACCAACTCTAAAATGTTTCAGTGTAGTCTGAGCAATCAAGTTATAGAACCACCAAGGAAAACTGTACTACCATGTCAGCATATTCTCTGTTGTCACCACTTCTCTTGCCACAACCAAAACGAATCATGCTGAAATGATGAATAGGTTACATTTAGTTACTGATGAGAAATTACTGCTAGAAAGATCTTTCCACAGATCAAGAAATTAAAAAGCAAGAATCAACCCTCTTATCGTTCATCTTATTACTGCTGTTGTTGCTGTTTCACTTGCAAAATTAAGCAGGGTAAGGAAATAAACTGCCCAAGGCCATTACAACTTAGAACCTTTATATATATCATGTATTTGTATAGCAATGTCTGTTTGTGTCTGCATGGAAGTGTATGTAAAAAACCAAGAGGTCTGACACTTGAGTGTCACAGCACCCTGTGACTGGGGATGGAACTGCAGGCAGCGTGCAAGGTGCTCTGCAGAGTAAGGACTTCTCCTTCTGTCAGTCGCCACTAAGAGGAGCTCTGTCTCCACTAAAAACTTGGAAAGTACATAAAAATTAACCTGTCCTGCTTTAATAATGTTAATATTATCTTCTTAGAAATTATCTCAGCGTCCTGGTTCTGGCCAGGCCAGAGTCAACCTCCTGAAGTGGCCAGCCCAGGTAAGCTGAGTTAGCCCAGGCTGTTTCCACACCACCTGACATTACTCCCCCATAAAAGGGACTAGTTGGGGAGGGGTACTCCTAGTCACTCCAGGGCAGTCCAAATGTGGTCAGGGTGCTGGCTTGCTCCTCACATCGTGTGGCACTCTGTAATTATCGGGTCGGTAAGGTACTCTGTGTTACAACCAGGTGTGAGTGTAATTGGCTGTTACTGTTCTTTAACAGTACTTCTGTCCGCAAGTTCTTTATCCCAGCCTAAGGAGGCCCTGTCTGTTTCTCCTTCGGGAGGGAGGGAGCAGAGCATAGTGCTTGGCTGCTGTTTGGGGATGAACAATCACAGACAGTAATTTCCTTCTTAAAGGAAATGTCTTGCCTGCAAGAGGTCTAGGGTGGAATTTATCTCCTCTAACTACAAACATGTGAAAACTGCGTGCCTGTATAACCTGCTCTAAGCTGCACAGTCAATGAAATGAAAAAGGGGAATACATTGTTTGTTAAAGACAATCTGTCTATGTTAAAAATAGGAAAAGGACAGAAAAAAGTCACTCTGAAGTTGGCTCTCCACAGGAGAGACTGCAATAATTGATTTGACTAGCCACCTCCCTTCTATATGGTTAAATTTAACGTACAGTTCTCCCTCTACCTTCTTTTTTGCTCTTCATTTTTCAAACACTTTGTGGAAATAAAATGCCCTCACCAACTATTAAACACAGCCACCTTCTCTCTTGCATCTTTACTTACCCATGCTTCAAGCTGATTCCTCCACCAGTTCCTGTTACCCAGCCTAAATGATAGAACAGTCTACAAAGCTCTGGGATAAGATTTCTTGGATGTAACTTGTCCTAAAAATAAATATAAAAAGTCAGACACTTCACACACTTAAGAATTTCAGTTCTGAAATTGAGTTTAAAGGTTTGCAGTCCTACTTGTTTTGTACCTACTACCCATGATCCTGAACTCTATCTGCTCGATACTTACAACCAAGGCTGCCCCCCAACCCTAATGCCCTCTATCAGTCCCTCTTTGTCAGCACTAGGTCCAGTAGTAAACCTCTCCTTGTTAGCTCCTCTACCACCTGAATCAAAAAGTTGCTATCAACATACTGGAGTAACCTCCTGGACTGTATGTGCTTGGCTGTGTCGTATTGCCAGCAGGTATCGGAGTGGTTGGAGTCTCCCATGAGAACCAGAGCCTGCAATTGTGAGGCTACTTACAGCTGTCAGAAGACTCACTGACTTCTCCATCCTGATCAGGTGGCCAGTAACAGACACCCACACTAGTATTTCCCATATTAGCTCACATATTGAATCTACACAGCCATAAAACCCCCTAGATTGGAACAGTCCAACAGTTGTTCCCATATTTTCCATGTTTAATGAATCTAGACAACTTTTAAAAGTTTTTCTACAGCACCTTCAGCACAATACAAAGATTCTACAATGCAAAAGGGAAGCTATTTAGATGGGAAAAAGAAATAATTCTAAGGAAGAGATAGGAAAGCAATGTGGTAAGAATTTCTACACTGCTTAAAAGGCTCTGTCAGTTTTTACAGCAAGAACATACTTACAAGTTAAACTGATCATTAATGGTGTATCTTTTGTATCTTTTGTTTTATTGCAGCAATTAGAAGCCTTGTTTGTTGGGGTTTTTTTTTCAATTACAAGTGATTAGTCATTTATGCCCATTAAAAGACTTTTCCAAGAGAAACCCTTGTTTAGCAGTAGGAAACCACTTCAGGGGGATAGTCTGTTAATACCCACAGAATAAATTGAGCAAACCACAAAAATAAGTAGCTCATACCAAAACTGGTAGGTAGGTAGTCACCCAGACCAATACCTTTGCAGGAATATTAAGAAAAAATGTCACTGTTCTCTCCCACTGCCACGATGCTGCACTGACTCTGAAGCTGAAGACTGAGTGATCCTTGATGGTCTAAAGGAAGACTGTAAGACTTCAGGCAAAGGGCAACTGGGATTTTGTGAGCCCTTTGATATTCTCCTGGCCCTTAGAATCACAACAAGCAGAAGCTTTTTTGAATGGAGTCCCGCTGCATCCTGTTGCAGGTGCTACAGGGGTCTGCACACCACAGAAAAAGTCTTCCAGTTGGTGTTCGACTTGCAGAACTAGGCATGGGGAGGCTGTGGCTGGAGCATGGGAAAAACAGGCACAGGTACAAGGCAGCTGGAGCATGGGAAAAACAGGCACAGGTACAAGGCAGCAGCAGTGGCTCCAAGGCAGGAGACTGGAAAGGCAAAGTGATGGGGATGGCAGCCTGGGTCAAGTTTGACAATGTTTGGAAACTTCTACTTTAACCTCATCTTTAGAACCTCCAATGACAAGTCCCAAACTCCTTAGGCAACCTGCTTAACTGCCTCAGGTTAGAAATATTTTCCTAATGCCTAAGCTAAACTTTGCGTGCTGAGCCTTAAGCTTATTATCTCTTACCAAACAGTTATAGACATAAAGAAGACATTCTTCCCTTTCATCTCTATGACAACATTTTACATATTAAGACAATAACTCAATTTGCTCCTACACTTTTTTCTTTTTTTGATTAAGCAGATTATTTTCTTTTCTGACAGGCCACATCATCTAGTCTGCTGGTTGTTCTCATTTCCCTGTTGTCAGCCCACACTGTTTTTGATGTTTGGTCTGGTCCCCTGACCTGTTCCAAGGCCAAACTGGACATGTCTTCTAAGCCTTGTCCAGGCAATGCTCCCATAAGCTTTAGCATGTTTCCTTCCTTTGACAAAGGCTGATACTGTGGGAAATGTTGTAAACTTCGTAACACCTCTATCCTCTCTGCTGATTAATAATTATGAAGATTACTAGCTAATCGCTAAGGTTGCCGAAATAGCCTGCGATTACTAGCTAATTACTACGGCTACAGAAAGAGCCTCAACTGCAATTGCGAACTGCCTCGCCCGAGCACGCTGACCCAGCACTAGGCAGGCGGCGGGGAAAGCGCGGGGCCGTCAGCAGCCCAAGGGGTGACACGGGAAGCCACGCCAGGGCCCGGGCACACCGGCGGGCCCGCTTTTCCCCCTCGGGCTCCGGGAATCCCTCCCGGCCGGAGAGCGGGCCCTGCGCCGCTCGGCCCCACCTGCAGGCAGGAACTGCCCACTCCGCGCAGCGCTCTTAAAGGGGCCGAGGCGTGCGCGCCCGTCCCGCCACAGAGCCGCGGGACCCCTTAACGCCCACACGTCCCCGGGAGCAGGCGCCGTGTGCGGTCTGTGCATGGCCCGTGGGTACCTGCACGGCGGCACAGTCGTTGGTGGCTGCCGCCATCGCACTGGTCGGACGGCGAGTGCGCGGGTCCTTGGTTGAGGGCTTCGCGGGAGCGGCGCATGCGCCTGCTGGGGACTTGCGATACGTGGGGCATCGGCCGAGTGAGATCCTGGCGGGGGGGTGGTGGGGGGGTAGGGGGTAGAGAGGTTAGCTCCCTCCCCCTCCTGCAGAAAAGGGACAGTAGCCAGGGGAGGCGTGGACGCACCCTGGGGGCAAGCGGGTAGCAGGTGCGGAGGTGGCGCGCATTTATTCGTACCTAGGGCGATAGAGGCCGTTAGGTCTGAGCTAGGCGGGCGGCTGAACGCCTACGTCTAGTGTTGTGGGAGGGCTTGCTGCTGTGCCAGCGGCAACGCAGGGGCCGTTAGTAAAGCCGCTCCTCCGTACTGAGGCGGGTTGGCTGAGTGCCGGTTTTCTCTCCGCTCAGGCAGCGAGTGAGGCAGCCCACGCGCGGGGGAGGGCAGGGAGGTGAGCAGAAGCAAGATGGCGGCTTCCTTGTGGCTGAGCTGCAGCGGCAGGGGGATGGTGAGACTGCTGCTGGGCGGGCGGCCGGCTCTGGGGACAGGCGTGTCTTTCCCATCTCGAGGAGGCTGGAGGTGTCTGCACGGGACTCGAGAGTTGCTGGGTGAGTGACAGGCTGTATCCTTCGAGCTTCGGCGTTGTTCCTGTGGCTGAGCCGTTGGCCTGCCGCAAGTGTGTGCGGAGGAGCTGCAGCGTTGAGCAAGGGAGGAGGGTAGGTGTTGCTGGGAGAGAGGTAAAGGCTGTGCAAAGCGGTGGGGAGGTGTGAACTAGGTGGGTTTGTAGGGTGTCAGGGCCAAGCAAGACAGACTGAGAAGCTGCGATTGATTGGAAAGTGGGTGAGAGGCTATGGAGGTGGGAGGTCGACAGGATGCTGTTTGGTCTCATCCCTGGAGGTACGGGAAGTACACCAGGGAGGGAGCGGGAGAGAGCTTGGAGAGGTGTGAGAATTATTGTAGGTCTGGAAAACTATATCACTGACTAAACACTGAAGTAACGGGAGTCTAGTGAGGACAACAGATCGGGAGATCAAGCCTTCAAATATGTAAATATTCTGTTACTGATATCTGGAAAAAAAAGTTCATATAGCTGAGAGTAGTTGAGTGTTTTCTAGTTAAGTAGTTAAGTGCTGGAAAGTGAAAGTTCTGGGGTTTGTTTTTCTCCCAGTGTTTGGAGATTCCACCACTTTTTAGTAGTCTTTTTATTCTACAAGTAGTGTTTCAAGTAGTGTTTCAAGTATCTAGACAAGAGCATGGAAGCTATGTTTTATGTAATATTTTTTAACAGAGAAATGGAGTTTTGAATTAATGAATTGTATGCCTAGCATACTTTTCTGTCCAATGCAGGATTAGCTACCTTAGCTAGCCTTACTGTATGACAACTTTAAGATGTCTGCAGTCATTACAGTCAATGTCTTTTAATACTTTATGGTGAGAAAGGCTTATTTAATATATAGATGGAGTCAAAAAAGCTAATTTGGGTATGGAAATGAGTGGATGTTTTTTCCTCCTTACAGTAAACTCTTAAGGTGGATCCAACGCACCTTTAACTTGTTCTGGTTTTCCGCATTGACTTGTTTCTTCAAGCTTAGTACACCTTCCCGCTTTTCACAGTGGTGCATATCTCGGTGACACTGTCTTTCTTTAATGTTTATTACAGCTTCTAAGAAAAAACAAAAAGTCATAACTTCTCTGGAACATGCAGCTCTTTTGGACACAAAACTCACTCTGGTTTCCTAGTCAGAATTTAAAGTTAAGTCAGTTTTATTTTAGCATTAGTTTTATTTCTCTACTTTTTTGTTTCTGAAAGTGCCACCATTTGAAGTTTGGGTTCATGTGGATCTAGTTCTGTTGTGTCATTTTAGTGTTTTGCTTCTCTGTTTCTCTCCCCCCTGTTGTGGTGGTAGAAGAGGGAAAAAGTTATTTTGCATATTGATTAATTAAGAATTAAATTCCTATTTTGGTTACAAGGAAGAAAAATAGAACAAATGTTTCTGTTGGAGGCTTGCCAATCTTCCTTTGGTTTTAATGTTTCTCAATCTTACTGATAGCAGGTTGGAGTAAATCTTTCAATTCTCTATTGACTACAGAGTATGGCTTAGGAAGAAATGAAATATACTTTATTGTGCCCCACCAGAGAGATTTATTCATTGCAGTGGTTGTTTGGTTTGGGTTTTCTTTTGTTTTGACAATGAACCTGTGTTACCCTGGCTAAATTTTAAGTACAAAATTTACTGTTAATGGGATTCTCAGATTAGGATATAATAACATTATTTATTAGGATATTATTATATCTGCTCATTGCATAAAACCCTGCTCTTCTGTCTGTTTGATACACAGCCTAAATATACATTGAATCTCTTGATGGAGAAGGAGGTAGAAACATTGTGCCCAAACTCAACATGATTCTCAAAGTCTTACCAAGAGAAAAACCTCTTGGATACACAGAGAGTTTTCTTTGAAAGAGCAGCTGCTGCTTATGTGAAATAAGAATTCTTCTTTTTTTATTCAGATAATTGCAATGTTACTGTTGATAGCAGTAAAAGTAATGTATGGTGACTGGGAGTTCAGAAGCTTCGTAAGTTCATGGCTCTAACTTACATTATGCCAATGAGCTCATGAGGTTCACAGGGGCCTGCTTTTCCAGGTCCCTCTGGAATGCATCCTATCCCTCAGGTGTGTCAACCATGCCGCTCAGCTTGGTGTAATCTGTAAACTTGCTGAGTGTGCTCTTGATTCCACTATGTCATTGATGAAGATATTAAACAGTACCGGTCCAAATCTGGACCCCTGGGGGCCACCACCAATCACTGAACTCTGTCTGGACACCGAGCCATTAACCACTACTCCCTAGATGCAACCATCCAGCTTTCTTCACTCAATAGTCTGTATGTCAAACCCATATCACTCCATTTGACGAAGTATGTTGTGTCGAATGCTTTACAGAAGACCAGATACATGACATCAGTAGATCTTCCCTTATCTGCTGATGTCATTCCATCACAGATGGCCAAGGTTGATCAAA
This sequence comes from Zapornia atra, assembly GCA_013400835.1. Lineage (NCBI taxonomy): Eukaryota > Metazoa > Chordata > Aves > Gruiformes > Rallidae > Zapornia > Zapornia atra. The sequence continues at coordinate 172,238 of VZTU01010304.1, forward strand.
CAAGATTTGCTGTTGGTAAAGCCATGCTGACTGTCACTCCCCGTTCTCCATGTGCCTTAGTGTAGCTTCCAGGAGGATCTGTTCCATAATCTTCCCAGGCACAGAGGTGAGTGTGACAGGTTGGTGGTTCCCCATGGTCCTTTTAAAAAAAAAAAAAAAAAAAAAGGGTGCAATATTCCCCCTTTTCCCATCACTGGGGACTTCACCTGACTGCTGGAGCTTTTCAGATATTGCAAAGTGGCTTGGCAACTACATCAGTCAGTTCCCTCAGAACTCTGGGTTACATATTGTTGTGTCCCATAGATTTATATATATGTCTTCAGGTTCTTCACGTGGTCATGAACCTGATTTTCTCTTATGGTGAGAGGGACTTTGCTCCCTCATCCCTGCCTTTGAGGGGTATCCATTTGAGTGGTGTGGGAAGAGAGATTACATAGTTTTCCCATTATTATTTAATGACTTTACCTAACCTCTGAAATATGTATGCTTGAATACCTATATTATTTTGCAAATGTAATGATTTATTCCTTCATAATCCTGTAGCAGTGAAAAAGGAAAGGTCAGATTTGTATGATGTATTAAGATCAGTGAATTATCCTTTTTATGCTGGATAATAAGGGGGAGAAAGGATTAATTTAAGTTTTTAGAGCATTTCCTGCTTACTCTAAGCAGTACAGCAACTGGGAGAAATGTAGCATTGTTTCCTGTTGAATTCTTTACTATGAAGGTGGTGAGGCACTGGAACAGGTTGCCCAGGGAGGTTGTGGAAGTTCCATCCCTGGAAGCGTTCAAGATGAGGTTGGGTGAGGCTTTGGGCAACCTGGCTTAGTGAAGGGTGTTCCTGCCCATGGCAGGGGGCTTGGGACTAGATGATCTTTGAGGTCACTCCCCACCCAAAGCATTCTGTGATTCTATGATAATAAGCCTTAGTGCTGGGTATCAGATAAAAGGGAACATGAAGCAGAGCTGATCCTTGCCATTGTGTACACCACACTTTCTATGTGTCTGTCAGTTCTCTAATTGAATATAGATTCAGGTATAACAGTTCAAGAAGAGCCTCAAAAATTAGCCAGGTGCTGGAAAGCTACTCTTGAATATATCTTTTCAGATACTATTTTGTATTTGTCCCCACAGCTATTATTAAAAGTTCAGAGAGATAGTGTCTCTTGCATTATCGGCTGAATATTGTCAGAATATTACTTTGGTATACTGGATCAATTGATGAGGGATGTAATCTGCTGCAAAGTCAAAGAATGTGCTGCGTCTTGAGCCCTGTCCTCAGAGGAATCCTGCTTGCTGCTGTGTGCCATTTCTCTCTGCGTGAGGGTTCACTAAGCAGATTCAGTGAATTGGCAGACTGATATGATCTGCTAGCTAGTTGTGTCTAACACATGATGTTGCAGGGCCCGGGAGTTCGGGGTGTCATGTTGTGTAGAGATCTGAAAAGGCCAGTGTATTTATTTGGCTTGTCAAAGGAAAGAAATGGTTAAGAATTTACCTGGTATATAGACACCCATGATCCTCAGGGTCTTTGTAATGAGCTCTTTCAAGCTTTTTAACAGAAACATAAGATTCAAACACTGAAACTTGAATTTCAGTGGTCATTTCAAGTTTGCAAAGTAAATGTAGTTTCTTAGTAGAAAGGATAAATAAGCATTGGAGAAGTTTTATCAGTGAAAGAGAGACACCACAGAGTCCAGAGTGCTAGGATCAGGGGGCTTTATTAATTTAAAATATATGCTTTAATCTGTCACTTTTTTGGGGGGGGAATTTCCTCAGCTTTTGGGAAAGAGGAGGAGGGAGAATGTAGTATATGTGGTGGATTTTGGTAAGGCTAATAAAACTTAGTACCTAGGAATTCTGGACTCTGAATTCCCATTTCTTTTTATAGTGTTTTAACTCTGGGGGAATGGGATTGTGTGCTTTGCCTCAGTGCACTCTTAATATTGCATTTCAGCAGTAAAACAGGGGTCATAATCAAGATACAAGTATTTACTCTTTGTTTAAGAGTCAAAAGGATTCTAACAATTTGCTAGTTACATTCTGCACATTTACACTCCACTCTGGCCTCAAGCTTTCATGCCTGTGACTAGAAGCCTGAGAATGGGTAAGAATTGTGAGACAGAATGTGTGGTCTTACATTTGTAGTCATACTACTGACATATTGCATAGCTAGAAAGAAAAACTATGGTAAATACCACTGAGGAATTTGTGGGTGTAGTTATGCTATTCTAGCGCATCATGGTTCATCAGCAGGGAACATACCAATATCTCTCACCCAAAATCTCATGATTGCAGCATTTTTAGCCTCTCAAGGACTGAGATATGTGTGCATGCATGTGTCTACTGTGTTCTTTCCTCTAGGCTTACTTTTATCTGACAAGCCGTATGTTCAGACTTCTTCCCTGCCAAGCAAGAAGGAAGTGAGCAGACAAGTCTTTGAGACTTGTCCCATTCACTTGTGTTCTGGAATAAGTGCGAGGCTGTGGCATAGCATTTTAACCAAGGACCAAGGTTTTGATCAAAGAGGTCTTTATAGGACAGAACTAAGCATGTGCTGGGCCGTGTATGGAGAGTCCCCTAAAATATAAATGTGGTTTGGTTTAGTACATATGCCTCTGATAAATAAGAGGCAGGAGGTAATAGCTGGCTTGGGTTTGACTGGCACTTTGGGAGTGAGGGGAGAATAACAAAATTAAGAATCACAGCTTCAATACTACCTGCTGGTTTTATTTTTTTCTAATACGTGTTTGTATCTTGTAGCTGCTTTTTCATTCTATGCATCATGTACATGGAGCTGTAAACAAGTTGCAGACTTCTTTCCTGTTTACATTTCTGTTGAACGAAAGTTCCATAAATTTCACTTCCATGCAATGTAGGTTTGTTCAGTAGGTCAGTCTGAACTGAGGGGTACTTGAAGTACTAGTTTGTATATTTTAATAGTGCACTTGGGTTGTGGAGAAGGTGCCCATTAAAAATTAACTGAATCAAGGCTGAGGCTGTGTGAGTATCTGAAGTTGTCGTCATCTGGTCCAAAGATTCTGTAACATATTTTTACTTAAGACAGAGTTTAATTTACTTAATATTTTATATTATTTATGACTTTGTGCTCAAGTTGGCCACTGTTCTGTTCAACCTATAGGTTCTATATTTAGTGCCTTTTTCCCCTGATGCTTTAGGGTAGTGCATGCTTATATGAGAGCTTAAAAAGCATCTTATTGAATCTTTTGCCTAACTGTTTCAGATTCATGCGCTTTTAGTTTCATTTGCGTTAAGCAGTTGACTGAGAAAATTATTATACTGAAAAAGTATTTAGCCTGGATAATCATGTGCTTGTTTTACAGGTACACCTGGTATTAAAATTTTCATGCCTGCACTTTCTCCTACAATGGAAGAAGGCAACATTGTAAAATGGTTGAAAAAGGAAGGTAAGGTAACATTATTTTTTTTTATGGACACAATTGTAATTCTTCAGCTACACAAACCTATTCTGTAAGAATAATATAAGTCTTTCTGGTTGTACCTTAGTATTTTGAAGCACAGCGCTTGGTACATGAATGCTGTCTTCTTGAATAATAGCCACTTTGCAGAATAATGCTGGAGGATTGCCTAGTTACAAAATACATTAAAGAATACAAAATACAAATACGTTAACCATGGAATATGGATAAATATTTAAATAGATCTGAAAGGAAGTTTAAGCTAAGTATTAAAGCAGTATTTAAAGCATTAAACTAAGCCTAAGCATCCAGGAGAGCCAACCATATCCTGGGGTGCATCATGCACAGCATTGCCAACCAGTCCAGGGAAGGGGTTGTCCTGCTCTACACTGCGCTGCAGCAGCCTCACCTTGAGTGCTGTGTGCAGTTTTGTGTACCACAGTACAAGAGGGACATAAAAATACTGGAGAGTGCCCAGAGGAGGGGAACAAGGATGGTGAAGGGTCTTGAGGGGAGATCTTATGAGGAGGGGCTGAAGTCCCTTGGTTTGTTCAGCCTGGAGAAAAGGAGGCTGAGGGGAGACCTCATTGCGATCTGTGGCTTCCGGACGAGGGGGAGTGAACGGGCAGGCGCCAATCTCTCTTTGGTGACCAGTGATAGAACCTGAGGGAATGGCACGAAGCTGTGACAGGGGAGGTTTAGGCTGGATATTAGGAAGGGGTTCTTTGCTGAGAGGGTGGTTGGACACTGGAACAGGCTCCCCAGGGAAGTGGTCACAGCACCGAGCTTGACTGAGTTCACGAAGTGTCTGGATGATGTCCTCAGTCCCATGCTCTGACTTGGCTGGCCCTGTGTGGAGCCAGGAGTTGGACTTGAGCCTTATGGGTCCCTTCCAACTCAGGATATTCTATAATTCTATTCTTAAATTCTGTTATATTTTGCAGGTGAAACAGTGAATGCTGGAGATGCGTTGTGTGAAATTGAAACAGACAAAGCGGTGGTTACAATGGAATCAAGTGATGATGGCATATTGGCTAAAATATTGGTAGGAATTCTGCATTTCTATCTAGGATAATGTAACTTCTTTTCAGACTGCTGTTTAGCATATTACCTCAAAAACTATTTTAGGTAGCTAGATTTCCTTCTGCTCAGCTTTCAGAATAATACAGTTATTTTTCACTACAAGTGCAATTGTTCTGTTCTCTGTTAAAGCATAGCCCTGCATGATTTGGTGCAGAGGGGATAGATTACTATGCAGCTGGGTCATGCCACTCTTCTGCACCATACTCCTGTAGTGAATGTAAAAGGGCTTTTATCTTAGTTGAACTTCGTATTTAAATGCTGTTGTAACTTTGGTGTGGTTTAACCTGTCATGCAGCTAAAACAACCACACAGCTGTTTGCTCATTTCCATCCACAGTGGGTATGGGGGAGAGAATAAAAAAGGGAAAAAAAAGTAAAACTCATAGGTTGAGATAAAGACAGTTTAATAGGACAGAAAGTAGAAGATAACAAGTAGGCCTTCCTCTTGGTCTGGGGACTGCCTGCTGGAAACTGGAGAAGAATTTTTCCTGAAAGAGTCCCCTTTTGTGATTATTGTTCCTTGCAACAAAAATTGCCATGCCTCTAGAGTTGAAGTGTTTTTTTTCCCATCCCACTTCCTGTCCCTGTCATCCCAGCATCAGAACAGCCAGGTGATAACATGTTCACCTGCAAGGTGGTTGAAATCTTTTGTGTATCTTGCAAAGGGCTCTGATGAATACTTCTGGTTCTGCCTCTGGCTCCTGTTCTTGTGATGGTTCTTGTTCTCTTACGTTCCATTATACAAAAGAGAAAAAAAAAATCAATTCACTTAGTATTTTTTTCTTTTGTATAGGGGCCACTGCTAGTGGCACAGTGTCAGTGTGAGACTGGCTGAAGTGCCAGTTGCCAGGGTTTGAATGTCATCGTTGCCTGGTGCTGGGGTTGGAATAGCTGCAGTGCCTGTCATTTTGTCATCAGATGTAGACACTGCCTCTTCCTCTTGACCATGCTGAATAGCATTGAACAGAGCCTAATAGGCCTCAGCCAGGTCACAACACATTGCAATTATTTGCGTCTTGCTGTAATTTTTAGGGTGTCAACAAACATCTTCCAAATACTCTACTAGTTTGTCAGAATTCTGCACTTGTTTGGGGTTGTATTCCAAAACACTGGAGCTGCCTGCTGTTTTAGGCATTTGACCATGCTATCCCACCTGCAGTGCCACTTGTAACTACCTAGCCTTGGGGCAGCTTTCTGGGCAATACTTTAAAATAGTTGTTTAGTCTATAAAAGACCTGGAATACATTCAGGGGATGTGGCAATAAGATCGTGCTGGCTTGAGCATCCCAAGGATAATCAAAATTCTCAGCAGCTGTTGTAACTAGCCTGAGGGAGGAAGGAAAAGGGAAGATGAAAGCATTTCCCTATCTCCCCCATAGATTGAGTCTCTGGGGAAAAGGTAGAGTGTGATTATTAATAATTCCCAGGAGATGGCGCCCAAGGTACAGAAATGACAGGGTGCTGACTACACATACCAAATCGTTCCCATGACCAAAACGTTATTTCATGATGTGCAATGAAAAGAAAATTCTCATCTAGCTCCAAGAAGTTATTAACTGCACCACAGGGAATACAGCAGTAACTTCACACAATCATGGAACCAAATAATGCAGCGTTTTGACTAGCAACTATTAAACTAATATAATGAATGCTTACAGTGAATTAATTTTAACGTGCAAGATGCTCTGGGTAGATCTGTTGTTATCTCAGCCCTTTGTTCCCCATGTTAAACACCAAAACAGTTGCTGTGGCTTAACCTGGCAGGCAGCTAAAAAACAACCACACAGCCATTTGCTTCCATGCCCCTTTCTCCTGCTTCCTTCCATCCCTCCTCCTTCCCCCCAACAAGTAGGAGAGGAGAGAGAATCTAAAAGAGAAAAGTTAAAACTCATGGGTTGAAATAGAGATCTTCTGAGGACAGAAAAGGAAGATAATAAAAGTGTGCCAAAGAAGTGATGCACAGCACAATTCCTCACTACCTGAAGTTGATGCTCAGCTGTTCCCTGAGCCAAGCTGCCTCTCGGCCAGCCCTCTATCTATATACTAAGCATGACATTACATGGTGTGGAATATCTGTTTGGCCCAGCTTTCCTGTCTGTGCCCGTGCCCAGCTTCTTGGGCACTCCCACATTCTCATTGGCAGGCCAGTGTGAGAATATGAAACATTCTTGACAGCTTGGCAACACCTAAAAACATCAGTGTATTAGCAGTGCTTTTCCCTTCTAAATTCAAAACATACCAGCTGCTAGAAGGAAGATTAGCCATCTTAGCCAAAGCCAGGACAATCTTTAAGTGCAAACTTTTGTACTTGGGTTTCAAGTCCTGCATTCAAGATATAAAGGATGTGCTATTAATATTAATTTGAAAAGTCTGGTTTTAAATTATTTGACCCTCTCTTTTGTAGGAACTTGTTAACAGATAGGACTAAATTTTAATTCTCCAAGACAAGATTTAGTTGTCTTTGGTACTTCAGTTTCAGTTCTTTGCCTCGTTCCTTTTATAATACAAAGAAATCCAACCAGAAGTGAAAGACCACAAAAAACAATGAAGCAAGAGTGTCCTAGAGGTAAAACTCCCATCTATTTGCACGCTCTTGATATAGAGGAAATGCAAGTGGTCACATTATTAAAGATTAAATAATGCATATGCAGAAGTTGTGCTGATTGACTATTTAACTTTCAGCAGTACAGTTATGGTCTTTTGCTGTTCCTGTGTGTGGAAGTCATTAATATAGTTAGTATTTTTTTTGTTGTAAACCACACTTCCCAAGTTCTCATGATCCTTATAAGCTAACCTATGCCTTATTTGAAAGAAAAGAACATATGTAAATTATATTCAGCGTTACCATCCTAAGACTCCATCCTTGTGGTTTGCTTGGGAGGACTAAAATTTAGTTTCTTCATTTCTTACGCTTTTTTTCTCCTAAATTCCTCCTTCTTTGAAATTTTCAGAAGTCTCATTTCTGTGCTGGTGGACTATTGCAGCTTTTTCTTCTCTCTCTCCACAATAATTAAGCACTTGGGTGAATTGGAAGAACTTTGAATAAAATTTAAAAATTATGAGAAGTTGTTTTGTTGTGGGTAATAGATTGCAAAAGCTTTTGTCAAAGTGTTTAGTTCAGATTGGTTTGTTGGGAGAGAAGGGAGTGGAAAAAATGTAGAGGTTGAGAAGTAAAACGTAACAAGATGACTGAAATAAACTTGAAAGGGAAAATTCTTGGCTGAAGAGATGTGGTGACCTGGGTGAAGATACTGCACTTACAGAATTCTCCACTAAAAGAGATCCAAGATCGTAGTGAAAAACTGTATTGAATAAAATCCTTACTGTGCTAGGACAGAGGAGAGGAAAAAACACACAAACAAAACACACCACACATCTCCAAAGCAGATCAAAAAAAAGCAGCCCCTCTTGCATCAGCAGTGAACTGAGAGATCCAGCTTTTAATTTGGAACTTTGACAAAAGCAATTTTTATGGAGCTAGAGAGAAACTTGAATTGACTGTATAGGTTTTAATTAAATTAATGCTCATTAATATGAACTATGGAGTCACTTCATCAACTTCAACCAAATGGATTCTTTTAATCCCCTGTTTTGGAATATAGAAATGGTGGGCTTAAGCACTAGAATATGGGATGGTATGTAAATAGGGTTTTATTCCAGTCTTCTACAAAGTACAGAAGAAATCTGATATTTTGGAAACCGAAATAATAGGGGAGCCATATGATCAGAACTTTTCTCATTTCGTTAGCTCAAGTGTGTTCTTGGGTGTCTTTCTGCAGTATCCTGTGATTATTTCTGCACTATGTTGGGTGTTCAGTAGATGTTTGTGTAAGTTTTATAACAGGAAACTGTTTTGGGTTTGTGGTTGGGGAGATGATTTTTTTCCTTGGAAAGACTTTCCTTCCAAAGGCCACTCAGGAGAAGTTTCAGATGTGATGTAGTTAAGGAGAAATTAAGAAAGCTTGATGCATCTGAGTTACCAGTATCTGGCTGAAGTTTATCTACTTCCTAAAAGGCAACAATTTTATGTTCTTTGATGCCAACTACAATTTTGCACCATCTTGACTGAGTTCAGTGTGGAAAACTGAGCTGGACATGTGATCTGCCTAATACTTTGTTTTTTTCTCCTTCAAAGTTCATTAGATGAAATTAATTTGAATTCTGTAATCCTTCATGGTTTCTTTTTCTTGAATGTATGATGTAAGTATATTTTGTTTCGGAAAGACCAAGCAACAGTAGATACTCATGCATATGTTAATTTTTTTTTTTGTCTGAATAGGTCTTTTAATAACCACATCTGATTCAGTGTAAAATGCAGTAAAAGCTTAAATGACTGAATGGAAGTATTAGAAGAGTAATTTCAGGATAGTGATCATTCTTTCAGTAGAGTTGCTTTTTAAATTAACACTGACTTCTTTTGCTGAAAATAGTTATTAGTTCAATTTGGACCAAAACCAGATGATGAATGATTGTTTAAGAACTGGATTTAATATCCATTACCATTTTTTCATTCATCACCTAAATGAGATTTGGTATGAACTGCAACTACTTTTTATAAAACTTCCAATGTGGAGTGAGCCAGCATATGTGGTATCTACCTTTCGTCCCAGTATAGGAAAGAACATACTCTGGTGTATGTTTTTTAGTGACTAAAGCAGTGTGCTGTAGTAGCAGCAGCTCACAGGGAACTTGACTCCTCTGTGTACTTAATCACCTCCCTTTTTTTTCTCCCTCTTCTGGCTCATCTGTGCTTTGTTACTTTGTCAGAGAAGTTAGCATCTTTTTGACTCTTCTTGGCTATGCAAATGCAGGAGATGAAAAATTAAGCAAAACGATAACAATTTGCCTTGGTCTGTCTAGTTCTGATCTGCAAAGGCTGTGTATTTAAAAAAATGTTTTTAAAAATACCTATTTAAAAATACCTTTTTAGAAGTATAAACTTTGTGCTCATCTTGGCTGGAAATTTGTACTGGAAAATAGGGAATGGTGGAGTTTTCACATAACTGTGAAAAACCACAGTTGGCTTGCTGTGAAGAGTCAGAGTTGACAACATTGGTGGCTTTGCTCATATACTGCTGAGTAATGAACAAATTCTAAGTAGTGTAATTGTTGTGTTTACAATGTTTCTGAAGGCTCAGCCATCCCTTTTGGATTTCTGCATGTCTTATCATAGCACTGTTAAAGCACTGACACGAAAATTGTGGTAAGGACAGCACAAGCATGTCACAGTGCTTCTTGGTCAGTTCAGTTACACTATGTAGACTGCCCTGCTTATAAAGGTGTTGTGTGTTGTATGTGCAAGTCTGTAAAGGAAAGAGAAGATATGTCCCTCCCAAAAATAATTACTGTGGTTTTGGAAAAAAGAATTAAGTGCTTCATATTAACATGTTATGGGGAATGTTTTGAACTTAGAGGACATTTGTGTGTCATGCTTATAAACATTGTTTTTCTAAATACCTCATTCAATGCTAAGTATGATAACACTGTAAAATCATTAGAGTGAATAACTTCTGTATTTTGTATGTTTATAACTTTTTCTTCTGGTTTTCCCAGGTTTTGCTTGTACAGGCTTCAAGTTGCCGTTCTGTTTGAGTGGTAGTGACATAGTAATTATCCATAGTTTTATAAATCTGTTTATCAGTGAGCCTTTCTGTGACTGGATCTTTCAGCTTTAGACAAATCAGGTTGGGAGTTTTGGTTGGCATCCCCAAATACTTTAAGTCCACTCCATAAAAATAAAATATCATCAAGTCTTGATTGACTCTTCAGATTTTTTTTTCATTTCTGGGTAGGTACCTCAAAGTACATCTGCTCGATGTGTCCAGCAACGTTTTCAGGCTTGGCTCACAAAGAGTGGGCAAACACATTTGTTTTCAGTAGCTTATGTGACTTTATTCTTGGAGGTACTTGATAGTTTGTAACTTGCTCACTTGGATTTCTGAATGCTAATTTTAGATGTATGGGATTTAAGGCATATTAATATTCCTCACTTTATAATAGCAACTGTAATTCATTTCAGTCATGAATCATTTTATTAATAGCAGGAATAAAAGGGGATCTATTTTCTTGATGAAGTGTCATTGCTATCCCTGAAATTTTCACATCTACCATTTTTAGTCGTATTAGTCTAGACAGTGCAATACGTAACAATGTTCTCATTGCCCTCAATTTAGGTGGAAGAAGGAAGCAAAAATGTACGCTTGGGCTCACTAATTGGTCTGCTGGTAGAGGAAGGACAGGACTGGAAGCAAGTTGAAATACCAGCTAATGGTACTGATCCATCTTCTCTGGTGTCTCCAGCCCCTGCACTTACNCACCTGCACTTACCTCAGCTCATGCAGGTCCTTCAGTTTCAGCCCCTCCTAAACTGGAACATCAACCTAAAAAATTGCAGTAAGTTTCTTTGTTGCAAACTGGATCTCTTTATTTAGTTTGCTCAGTAGAGCTGAACCAAGAAGAATCATTTGTCCCTTTTTACCTAGTGTTAAGCTGTTAGTTTAAGGGAGTGTTTCAGTTGGTATGAGGCAATAAAACTTGCTTTCCCAGAGTATTTCTTTGCTCATAAGCCAAATAAGACAGATCAAACAACATAGTTTTATTAGATCACCTTTTATGGATATGTTTTTATTCTGAGATACAATTGCCTTATGAAGGATTCTAAGTTAGATTAAGAGGA